>BKCP01006060.1:383922-425091 GCA_008636005.1 Striga asiatica | reverse complement strand
TTGTCTTTGAAATGGACAGTCTTCACCCTTTTGGCAGGTTTCTTCTTTCCTCCAAACACATCTGTCTTCTTATTGTTTTCTGATTTAAGCTCATTGAATTCATTTAGGACAATTTCCGAGCAGTATTTAATACGCATTTGTTTCAACTGCTCAGGATTATCCTTTAGAAGACCAGAGTTCCAATTTTTAATGCCAGCTCCAAAATATGTTTCCATATGGCGCATGACGAACACTCCACAGTCTACTTTATTCTTCTCATCTCTCCATGGCATATCAAGTCTGTCTGGCTTCAATTTGAAAACAAGTGATCCACATTCAAGCATTCCTTGGAATTTCAAATATTCAACAAGTAGTTTTTTCTGAAAAAAAAAATAAAAAAAGAAAGAACAATTATTAAAAATGTATTAACATTGCATGATATAATATTAACTGTATATGCATTGTTCTAAAATTAATTTAAAAATATTAGAGATTATTACCAGATTTATATGTTGATATTCATATTTTCCACATGTAAGGCCACCAACAGTAGAATTGTCCAGTATGTGAATGTGATATGCTTTCAAATCAAAACAGACCACATACAAGTGATCACTCTTGCACACAGGAAAGAATATCTGATAAAAAATAAAAATTATATAATATTAGCATGTTAGTAACTACATAAAATAATCATTTCCAATTTAAAATGAAAATTACCATATCAACATCTTCAAATTTAGAATGAGTTTTTTATTTTCTAAAATCATTATTCAAACTCTCGATGAATAAAGAGGCTTTGGACTTCAAATCCCATTTCTCCCCAGCAATCGGAACACTGTAATTCTGGAAACAAATGAAAAAAATATGTTATAAAATAATAAATCAAATATAACTAAGCTAATCAAATATGTTATACAAATACCTAACCTAGCACCAAAAGATATCTAACCTAGCAACAACAGAGAAGTAACCTAGCAACATCAGAAATAAAACTAACCTAGCAGCAGTATATATCTAACGTGGCAACAAGTCATAACTAACCTAACAACTTCTGATAACTAATCTAGCAACAGCAGACAAGTACCCTAGCAACTACATATATCTAACCTAGCAGCACCAGAAATAAAACTAACCTAGTAGCAGTATACAACTAGCGTAGCAACAAGTGGTAACTAACCTAGCAACTTCTGATAACTAACTTAGCAACTACAGAGTACTAACCTAGCAGCATCAAAAAACAACTAAAATTGCACCTTCAATGTAAATTCAATAACAGGAAATACCAAAAACAAAAAAATATTAAAGTAAATAAGAATAAAATATATAAGTAAACTTACACTAGAATATGTTGATGCAAAAAATCTCAACGGCTGGCCAGGTTTTCTGGATTGTTCTCTTAAGTTCAAAATTCTGGACCAGGTATCAAGTACAGAGACACTGATATATTGATCTGGTCCTAAAGACTTGAGATCTTCTTTCATTAAAATTAGATCATCGTTCTGAAAAATTATCTCATACCTGACAGCACAAAAATAAAAAAACAACAATAAAATATAAATTTGGAATTAATAAATGCAATAAAATGTGAAAATTATATTAAATTTCTTGGGTAAGAAAATATACATTGTCTCCTCATCTTCATGCAATATCCAATTATATATTTCTTCATCTCTTGCACCTGCTTTTGATATGTTCATTTGTTTTGCAACATCTTTTTCTTTCCTTTTTGCCTTCTCCTCTTCTTTCTCTTTCTGCTTTCTTTCTTTCTCCTCCTTCTCTCTCTCTTTCAGCACTCTCATTTTGTCTTCTCTCTCTTTCTTCTCTCTCTCTTGTCTATCCTTCTCCTCTCTCTCTCTCAGCTCTCTTTCTTTCTGCTGTTTCTCTTTCTCCTCTCTTAGTTTCTGGTCTCTTTCTTTCTCCTCTTTCCTCTTCTTCTCTTGCTCCTCCTCTTTCCTCTTCTTCTCTTGCTCCTCCTCTCTCTCCTTCTTTTGTCTCTCATTCTCTTCCATCCTTTTCTTTTGTCTCTCTTTCTCCTCTCTTTCCACTCTTTCTTTCTCCTCTCTCTCTTTCATCTCTCTCTCTTTCTGCTGTCTCTCTTTCTCCTCTCTCTGTTTCTGCTCTCTTTCTTCCTCCTCTTTCCTCTTCTTCTCTTGCTCCTCCTCTTTCCTCTTCTTCTCTTGCTCCTCCTCTCTCTCCTTCTTTTCTCTCTCATTCTCTTCCCTCCTTTTCTTTTGTCTCTCTTTCTCCTCCCTTTCCTCTCTTTCTTTCTCCTCTCTCTTTCTTTTCTCTCTTTCCTGTCTTTCTTTTCTCTCTTTTTCCTTTGCTTCTTTTTGCTTCCTCTCATTCTCCTCTCTCTCTCTCATTTCTCTCTCTTTCTCCTCTCTATCTTTATCCTGCCTTTCTTTCAACTCTTCATCTGTTTGATTCAAAAATGCAACAACATCTTCAGAAACTAGTTCTTCATCTCTCTCTATGTCTTTCTCTTTCTGCTTCTCTGTGACTTTCACTTTTTCTTTTTCAAGTGCCTGTCTCTCTTTCTTCTGCTTCTGTTTCTCAGCCATAAAGATAGAGATAGGTTGGTTCTCTATGATCTCTGGCTCAACATCATGATCAGTTGCAAACTGCCTTGAAACATTTAAAATGTCCTCCCAACATCTGTCACTTTCTTGGGACTGGGAGGACAACCCCAATCCCAATGAAAAACTGGGAACATCATCACCTTGTGACTTCTTCTTGTATGCAGCTCTCTTCCCAATAGCATGCTCAATCTTCTCAATAGCTGCAATTGTTTCTGGATCATTCCAGAAAGCAGCTGTTTCTTCACTATCCTCAAAAGAACCTGTCTTCTGAGAAGATTGAGGTACATCGGGACTGACAGAAATAAGATTTTCCGTTGCTTGTTGTATCTTCTTGTAATTTAAATCATCGGTCACTTCATGGGGGGCATCTTCAAGCAAGTTTATGACATCAACAACATCAGTAGCCAAGCACATAACCTTGCTTAGAAGCTTGGATTTATAACCCTGTTTATACATAAAATTAAACAGAGTGAACAATTATAAGAAAATATGGAGGAAAATTAAACAACTAACCTAGCAACATCAGACAACTAACCTAGCAACAATAAACAACTAACCTAGCAGCAAAAGACAACTAAACTAGCAAGAAAAGACAATTAACCTAGCAGCTACAGATAACTAACCTAGCAACAAGAAACATTTAACCTAGCAGCAAACAATAACTAACCTAGCAACAAGAAAGAAGTAACCTAGCAACATCAGAAAACTAAACTAGCAACAATAAACAACTAAACTAGCAACTAAACAGCCGGCCGCTTCACCCACTGGCCCGGCCACCCAGTTATCGCATGACAGCATTCGTGATGCTGTTCCTTTGTCTGTCCTCCCACATAGCCAGGATTGCACTCTGGAGATGAGGACAGCTCCTGCCACCACTTCCTCGAAAGGGGAATTGCCAGCTCACCTCCCCTCTGCGGAGATTGAGATTTCGACTGAGCCTATAGCTCTCCAGCCACACTCTGACGGCGAGCACCCGAGTGCTCTGCCGACTGGAGTCCCTTCCCTTACACCCTCTGAGCAGGCATGCGGTCTTAACCGCGCTCAGCACGACGTCTCGTGCGAGAGTTTTGCCTCCAGTGCTTTCGTGCACCATGACAGACAAGAGGCATGCCCGGACATGGGACAGGCACCTAGCGTCAGTCTTGGTCAGACTGCTCACCTGACGATTCGCAGGCCACGAGCGCTTTCCGAGGGCGTGCCCCCTCGGATTTTGTCGGCTTCATTGAGCCGATGATTCGCACCCCTGACTTTGACTATCTCTCACATTGTCTTGGTTTCCATTCGGGCGTGGGTAACATCTCTCATAAGATCTTCTTCTTCCACTCGCGTGACTACACTTGTCGGGTCCTCCGGGACACCGATCAGGTGCTTCATGTTGAGCTTTCTGCTGCTCATCTCCCTGAGCCCATATTTCACACTTTGGTTTACGCCAAGTGTAATAGAGTCGGGAGATACGATCTGTGGGACACCTTGCGTGAGATTGCTGAGAGTATGAAGGGATTGCCATGGATGGTTAGTGGCAATTTCAACATCTTTCTGCACCACGATGAGCGTGTGGGTGGCCGCACGGACAGGTCCCGGGAGATATGGGACTTTGTTCAGACCGTGGCGGACTGTGAGTTGCTAGATGCTGGATGTGAGGGTGAGCCCTTCACGTAGGTTAGGGACGACCTCAAAGAGAGGCTCGACCGTGCTTTGGTTTCTGAAGCGTGGTCGAAGGTGTTTGCGGTCACGACCGTCACGCATCTCACTCGATTTGGGTCTGACCATTCACCACTCCTGATTAGGTGTCGCTTCTCGAGCACTCCCCGTCGTGCCTCCTTTAGGTTCCAGAACATGTGGGTTCGCCACCACTCTTTCCATGACACTGTCAGGGATTCCTGGCTTCATCCGACTGGGCTCTTCGGGATGCGCAATCTCGAAGCCAAGCTCGGCAGATTACGGCGTAGGTTGAGACAGTGGAACTGGGATGTTCTTGGAAACCTCCACCAGCGCCTTTCTGCGGCTCAGAGTGCGCACGCGGAGGCTGAGGGGGCCTATGACCTGGATCTCACTCCGGAGAATAGGACTGCGATGCACCGATGCCACGCCGAGTACCAGCTCCGACTCCTTATGGAGGAGGATTTCTGGAAGCAGAAGGCGGCCGTTCGCTGGGTGGCAGAGGGCGAACGGAACACTAGGTTCTTTCAGGGCTTCGTTAGGCAGAAGCGCGCTAAGTCGTATATCCATAGTATTGAGGAAAATGGATCATCCCTGACCCAGGAGTCTCATATTCGGGAGTGGGCTGTTGCTCACTTCCAGACCCTCTTCACCTCTGACAGAGGGTCCCTCGTCGCCCCGATTGTCTCTTTCTTCCCTACCATCCCTCCTTCGGTCGACCTTGTCGACCTCTGTGAGCTTCCGAGCTGGGAGGAGGTTAGGGATGCTGTCTTTGGGATTGATCCCAACAGCGTTTCTGGCCCCGATGGGTTCTCTTCCCTCTTCTATCAGGTCTGCTGGGATATAGTCGAGCCTGATGTTGAGGAGGCGGTGTTGGACTTCTTCACCGGTCACCGGATGCCGGATTCATTCACGGCTACCTCTGTCGTCTTGATTCCCAAAAGACCCAATCCGAACTCTTGGTCCGACTACAGGCCCATCAGCCTATGTAACGTGACCAAAAGTCCTAATCCATGCCTCATTATAATCTTCGGGGAGGTTAAAAGAGACTAGAAGATGATTGAAGTTATACCACTTAAAAGAGAACCTACCCTTAAATCCCAATTTTCCTAATCCAGCAGCTAAGTCTCGGGGGGGAGGGATAGCGTAGGTGAACTTAAAGACCAGTGTGTTCGCTAACTTACCTGCGAGGGTGTCAGCTTCGGCCTGTGAGAATCGGACCTTCACTTTGTTCCACTCCGAGCGGATGATGGTCCCGCAAGCGTGGTCATAGTCCCCGTCAAAGATAAACTCCTTTGTTGCCGGCCGCGGGGTATTTGAGCCGCCATCTCTCCTCCCGGTAATAGCATCCCAGAAGGAAATCGGGCAATTGGAGGTGGCCGGAATTGGTCCGGCTGCAGTAGGGTTGGCCGATGAGGCGCCCGTCGGAGGAGGCCCATTCGGGGAATGTCCGGAAAAATGAATTGCGGTCGACGAGTTCGGACCCGCGGTGACTACTCCGTCTTTACGCACATATAATACGTTCGGTTCATGTTTCCCGACAGCAGCGGAGGTTATTCCGGCGAGTTGATCGGACGGAGGAGGTGACATAGGCCGAGGTCCGAGAATTCCGGCCGTAAGTGAAGCTTCCGAGACATCCCTCGGTTTATAGCCGGCCGACAGGCTTTTTCCGGTGGTCGCGGATGCACCGGCGTCGGCGACATTCCGGTGGCCTGTGTCAGATGGCTTGGTGGTGGTGACGGCAAGGGAGTCTGCCTGAGGAGGTGTTTGGGTGATGGCGGGCTGTGTGGGGTGTTTAAGTATGGAGGTGGGCTTATGTCCCGTGGGCTGGGATTTTGGTTTGATGGGCTGATTTTGGGACGAGGGAGTTGAGGCGGGCTGAAAAATGGGGGTTGAGGTAGAAAGAGGTAATGGGCCCGTCTGTTGATTGAGAGGTTCAGCGAAATTGGGAAATGGTACCTGCGGATTAGGCCCAAGCAGAGTGTGGTTTTTTGGCCCAATGGGAGATTGGTTCGCCACGTGTAGGGATGTGATTTTGTCACCTTCAATGATGAGCTGAGGGTTTTCGGCTTGTGTTTCGCCGCTTTTCAAAGTGGTGTTTTGAATGACCGACGGCAAATTCAAAGGCGGAAGCTCCGACTGTAAGGAACAGGTCTCTGAAATTCCGGCGATGGTGCCGCTCGGCGAACGTCCAACTGAAGGAGTGATTTCCCCTTCTTCCAAACGACCGATTCTGACCAAAGGCTTCTCGATGGGATGACATCTTCTTGCACCAGATATTATCTTCTCCGGCGCCAAATTCCCAAAAATCGGCCGCGAATCTTAATTTGTGTCGTTGTGACTGGTCGTCTTTATGGTGACGGATGGATGAGACTCCCCTTTTTCAATACTTGAATGTTTGCCCAGGAAATTCACGACAATTTGTTGGAATTCTAGGAGTTTGAGTAAACTAAGAAAATCAGTTGAGAGATTAGCCGGAGCTTGGAGGGGCTGAGATGAGATTGACGGAGCTAAAAGGTTCAGAGAGAAAAGAGAAAGGAAGTTGGCCCTAGGGCCGGGTGGCCGGTGTGGAAGCCGCCGCCGCCGCCGGCGGCCGGTGGGGGTAGATAGGCAGTAGTGGTGGCTGTGGGGCGGAGAGGAGGCGGTTGTGGTCGGAAGTGGCCGATGAATAATGTAGAGAGAGAAACCTAGTGAGAGGTGAGAGCATTACGTGTTGCTAGGTTAGTTCTGTATGATTCTGCTAGGTTAGTTGTATGTAGTTGCTAGGTTAGTTCTCTCATGCTGCTAGGTTACTTCTCTCATGCTGCTAGGTTAGTTCTCTCATGCTGCTAGGTTAGTTGTATGTAGGTGTTGTGTTCGTTTTATGTGTTTGCTAGGTTAGTTCTCTCATGCTGCTAGGTTACTTCTCTCAGCTAGGTCAATTGTCTGTAGTTGCTAAGTTAGTTATATTTATTTGCTAGGATAGTTCTCTGATGCTGCTAGGTTAGTTGTATGTAGTTGCTAAGTTAGTTCTCTCATGCTGCTAGGTTACTTCTCTCATGCTGCTAGGTTAGTTGTATGTAGGTGCTGTGTTCGTTTTATGTGTTTGCTAGGTTAGAACTCTGTTCTGCTAGGTTAGTTGTCTACTGCTGCTAGGTTAGTGATCTAGTGCTGCTAGGTGTTAGTTATATCATGAATCAAAATTCCAGAATAACATGGACAATTTATTCAACATTATCAGCAACATTATATAATTTGAACAACTGCATCAACATTATATAATATTCTTGCCAGAAAACAGAGATTCTACAAAAATCAAAATTGCAGATAAGCACGAACAATTTTTTCAATATTACGTGATTGATTCTAATTGAATAACTCGATTTTCATTCATGGTGAATTCATCAGCAACTATTTTATTTAAAGTCAGTATACCTTCTTCCATTAATGGCGCAACTGGAGTTGCTTCGATCTCCATTGAAGCTGCTTCCGTCGACATTTGTAGATAAATTTGATGAAATCGACTTTTTTTTCCCTGGATATTTTTTACGAGCAGTTGAGTTTGCCTATCGAATCAATAGAAAACGAGAGTTAAACCTAATCAGACGATGAAATCGAACTTCAAATTGATAAGGAAATCGAGATTGAGAAAGAAATCGCAGAGAATCGTGATTGAGGAGAAAATTTGAGATATTATTTCCGATTTTGTGTGCGCGCGAGCTGAAGGTTTGTGATTTTTCAGCTCGTGATTTTATAATTATATATATACCTGATGCTGACCGTAGATTTAAAAGGCAGATTCAACGGTTGAGATTGGGTCTCACGTCCACATTTTAAGAGGTGGACCCATTGGATCCGTCCCCTATATATATATATATATATATATGATTTTTGGTAAAAAGATAAAAACAAGACCTCAACCTTTAACTCAGTCAACCAAAATCCGGCAGGCCTAGATCCACAAAATCGGTTCTCATAGCAAACGAACTCCAAAATTCACGAAATCTTAACCAAAGCCTCAAGACATTTTTACAAGATTTATAGAGTCGGAATCATAATTTTTGGATCAGCCATTAAACTCAATAAATCTAGATAAATTCATATCTCACTCAAATTTATCATTTCTCATTTTTTAGAAGGTCTCATATAATTAATAAAGAAGATGCTAGGCTTGGAATCAGGCTAGGCTGCTTAGGTTTGGCTAGGGTTGGAATCAGGCTAGGCTGCTTGGGTCTGGCTGGATCTGGTGCTGGGCTAACTCGAGCATACGGCGGGGACGCGCGTACGGGTGTGCTGGTGAGCAGACGACGCGTACGGCATGCTGTGCGGGCGACGGGGCGTACGGACGCGCGATGGAATGTTGGATCTGGCGTCGCGCGCGTACAGGCTGTGCGATGGTGCGGGGCGTACTGGGCTGCGACGCGACGTACGGATGGACGGTGCAAGGTTACGCGGCCGAGCTGGCTGGGACTTGGGCAAGCTGAAACGGGCCTGGCTAGACCTCGGCGCACTGGAACCGAGCTGGGCTGGGACAGCTAGACCTGGGCTCGAGCTGCCGGCGTCAAGCTCGTCGGAAAATGGACAAATGGCTGGAAAACGGAGGCTTTGCCGGAAAATAGTGAAGGTGGCCGAATTTCTTGTATGTGTAGACAATGGAGTGTTATTTGGAGAGCTTGACTTAGGAGTATTTTTTTAGATCTAGGGTTTGGGTCTGGCTGGACCTCCTAATTCTTCTTGCTTCAAGGTTTTGACATATCATCTTCCCCATATCTCTCTCATTCCAAAATTTTAATTGTTAATATTTTAGATTATAAATGGGCTTTTCAAACTTTGTTTTTCATGTTCACCTTCAAATTTCAATTGAATCTTTTCTTTATTTGGGGAAAATTTATTCAATAAACCCCTTGAGGCTTGAGCCATAGAGCCAATTGAATCTCTCTCATTAGCAATTTAGGTTAGTTCCGGAATTCGGCCCTGTCGTGGACGAAAAATCTACTACCCGCTTGCCGCTTACCTCGTCGGCGCCCCCAGTTCGTCGTCTGCCACAACCGGGCCTAACGTCATCACTGTCGGCCACTTTCGGCTTTACTCGTAGCCTTCTCCCCCACCTTCGCCCGACTGCCCGAGGCCCGGACCAACGGCTACTCTGTTCGGATTATTGTTGAAACGATGGTAAAACAATAAACAATAAAGTAGTTTAAATTTTGAAGCATAAACTTTAAATAGTTTGAGTGGTTAATTAATAATTAGTCGTTTCTTTTTCCGAACATTATTTGTTAATTAGTCGTTTCTTTAGATTTTAAAGCTTAGTGATTCTTGAGTAGTACTGAATGAAAAACAGTACTGATTTTGTGAATCCAAAAGAATTGTAAAAGATTGAAAAGGTCATTTAATGATTTAGCGATTTAGCATCAGTACTGATTTAGTGATTCCAAATGAATTGAAAAAGATTGAAAAGGCCATTTAATGATTTAATAATTTTATTTGTTTGCTTATAATTCTGTATGGTAAGAGTAAGACTATAGGATTTAGATTGTGTGTGGTAATGCTACTTAAGTTATATTGTTAACTGCCTGAGTGATAAACTGGTAATTCTATAGCGCAGTATGATAATTCTTTAGCTTTGTCGAGTTTGTATTATTCTATAAATTATGTTTTATTTTTATTGTAAAAAGGATGTTGAATATGTATTAATTTATTTCTTAAAAAAAAAGTACTTGAGGCATTATTTTTATTTTTGGCCCAGAGCCTAATAATTTACAGGACCGACTCTGTTTGAAAGCCAACTGCTGCTTACAGTTCTCAATTTCTTCTTCAAGTGAGAGAGCTTCAGAAAATTAAATAAGGAAACTGAAAACATATGCAAACAATTTCAATGTGTTGGCAAACAATATTTAGAAAACAAATCACTTCATCAAGCTTCAGTACTGTGTGGAAGCTTTTCCACAAACCAAGATAAAAGCTGCCATTGACGCGGCAGAAGGTCCCGAATGCTTACTGGTTTGCTTTCCTCATAAAAGAAATACAGTGTCGGTTGATCTTGTTGACTAACAGCTAATTCCCTCACTTCGGTTCGGTCAGTCAGACTCGTAGCAGCTAATCCCTTCTCTTCGTAACAGTAGCTTCGCAGCCGGTGTCTATGTAGCACAATGTTTTTACGAAAAATCCACCACTCTTCAGCATTTCAAGAAATACTTGATACTATCTAGAAATGAATTAAGGGGAAGATAAATGGGGAAGAACTCGTCGCTGCCCTAACTTTTCTTTTTTTCTGAGAATGCGTAAATGGAGAAGAAAGGAAGAAGAGGTGCGTATATTGGGGGTGTTTGACGTGGAGGGTGATGTGGAGGGTGCGATGTGGAAATACATGTGTCTGCTGACCTAGCACAAACTATTGAATTTGAGTGCCACGTCAATTTTCCGATCGGCCATGTCAACAGACCTTGGCAGGAAGTCAATTTTGAGACAATATTGTAATACTTAAAAAAGGTTTGTATTGTAGTGCAAAATTGAAAAAGTTGAGTTTTATGTGCAATTAAACAAAAGGTTGGGGTTTTTTTTGGCAATTAACCCTATGAATTAAATCATATTTCAATATGTGCNATGAAAAAAATGTTCAAAAAAAAAAAAAAAATTAAAAAGTTTACCTGGATGGCAATGGCAAAGAGTTACTGCCCATTACGCCAAATTCGACACTGTGACATATGTGGTGAGTAGTGACAAAGCTAAATGATTGCTGGAAAAATAATACTTGGCTACAAACTTCTATTTTTTATCCACTACCAATGTGGGATGTTAGAGACTTTGAATTATCAACTCTCTGTGCCATCAACTGACTCTCCAAGATCTCAACAACTTTATCCGGGCATTCATCAGCTGGATTGGCGGCCGACATCTGGCAAAAGCATTCTGGCCAAGAATTCGTATAGAACGACTCGGGCGAGACCCTCTTGTGGGGCCCACCGAAATTCGTCTTCTGCATCACGCGCCTCACAGCGTCTTCGAAGCCAGCTGTACGCCCCTTCTCGCGTTCGATAAAGACAGGCGCAAGGGCTTTTCTGTCCGGCCGTATGTTCGTTCGGAAACCATAGTAGAGTCGGTGGCCGAGAAGATTATTCGCGAAATTGCTGGGCCCATCATATGTCGGCATGAAAATGTCGGCAAGCAGACAAACCATATAGTCGACTGCCGAGCCCACAAGGCCATTGGTGTTCTTGGCGAGCTCGCCAGTCGAGTCTACAGTATTATGGTTTTCGAGGCGTGGGAACAGTGCGCGGAAAGGCTTCATAAATCGGTCTCCGCCGAATAGTTCGCCGGCCGCAAGGTATATTCTGGTAGAGTTGTCGAAACCCATTGCTCTCAAGATAAGACCCACCTGCAGGAGATTCGAAAAAATCATTTTCCTCTGTGCTGTAACAATTTATGCATTCAGTGGCAAAAGGATAAAAGAGGAATGGTATTAGTAGTCCATGTATAGATCAGGCATAGGTGTTCTATTTAAACTAAACCTCTAAATTATCTTGAGCTTTTACGGGTGTGTTTGTATATGAGTACACTCAATCCACACTCAATCCCCACTATCCTCAATATTATCAATATAATTAAATAATTGGCAAAATTACAATTTTAGTCCTGTTGGTTTGATCCAGTGGCGTTTTTAGTCCTAATAATTGAACATTTTACTACTTGGGCCTATAATTGTAAAATTCAACGCAATTTCAGTCATTTGAGACTGAAATTGCAACAAAATGTAAAATTATTGCTAATAAAAAATCCATTTTTATTAGCAATTTAAGTCCTGTAATTTTAAATTTTGTTGCAGTTTCAGTCTCAAAATACTAAATTACAGGATCAAAAAACAAAAAGCTGAAATCTTGGAACTAAAAATGCTATGGCTTTCCAGTAGGACTAAAAATGCAATTTTGCCTAAATAATATAATCAATCATTTTTACACATCAAATTAACTTTAATTAACTATTCATCCACTCACATAATTTTAACTAATCATCACTTCATATCATCTCTCTCTTACTTTTTTATCAAATCAACTTTAATTATTTTTATTTTAAATATTATTTTAATATAAAATCAGAATTCTACTAACAACTAACTATACCAACTTTTTAACTCTGGTTAACCAAAAAAACTCGTTTTGAGCGGATATATTTGTATACAAACACGCCCTACACGGCTAACACTTCATAGTTAGCCGCAATGGCTAAGTCATGCAGTGTGGTCAATGGATCGCATGCATCTGCCATGACGAGACCCTCTGGAAGAATAATTATTAATTGCTATTTTAAACATTATTAACTACTACTGTAGTCGATGGCACGTCAAGAGACAATCTAAGCAAAAAAGAATGATTCCCACTACAAACTGTACTATTTGGCTGCAAAATAGAGCAATGAACGATAGGCATGTTTGTATGGTCATGATAAGAAGCAAATGCACCACAAGTATTCTTAGCAAGGAAGTAGAATAGGGACACAAAATATATGCACAAGTTTTCCATCTAAGACCTTCAAGGAAAATTTTCTTATATGTCGGATGGTGTTTGCAGGAATAAAAGGGGAACTCCTTTTCAGGTCTACGAGGCAAACTAAAAGGGTGTGTCGGTGGGCAAAAAAATCCTCTAAAACATCTTATCGGATATATAATGACTATAAAAGCTTCAGAAATGAATCTAGAGAAAACTTAAATCAGGATATATATATATATATATATATATATATATATATAATGATTATAAAAGCTTCAGAAAAATGAATCTAAAGAAAACTTAAATCAGATTTTGATACTTGTGTATTTCTACGAGCAGGACCTCCAGACCGTAACAACCTCCTTTAGTTCTTTACATAATAATAACAAGATTTTCATTGATATACATCATATTAGTTCAAAAATATCATTTTGTTCAATGCTAATTATACAATTAGACTGATCTAATGGGCCCACATACTCTTTTAACAAACATGCATAATTTTATTATAAAATGTCATTGTTAAAAAAGCAACATAACCAGAAGACATTGGATAGTATTAGCATGCTTTTTTGTTTGCAAAGTATGATAGTTCGACCCGCCTAACAATTAAGATGACATAAGAATTTGTGTTTGTACCAAGGTTTTAAAAACCGAACCGGTCAAGCTAGTGATTCACTAGTCTGAACAGTGGTTGAACCAATTGGACCGTTATTTAATTTATTAATGTTTTTAAATATATAATATTTTATATAATAAAAGTCATATATAAAAACTTTGTTAATTAAATATTTAGACAATTTAAAACATTCAAATACTTAAACTAACTAAAAACCAACTTATATATATTATATTCAAATATGTATTTTTATTTATATTAAAAACATTTTTGAATATATTAAAATTTACTTAAAAAAAATACTGGACCGGTTAAAAAATCTTAATGGCGATGCCCAAGTTGTTTGTTTAAGCAAAGTTCTCGGACATCGGCATTAAGATTGTTTTAAAGAAGCCCCTAAATACATCTTTAAAAGTTCTATAATTATACGAAAGCATTTATGACAAGGCAACAACATCGTATTTAAGTGAATTAGGCAGGAAACAATAGCAACT
The DNA here is from genome assembly GCA_008636005.1 of Striga asiatica. Taxonomy (NCBI): domain Eukaryota; kingdom Viridiplantae; phylum Streptophyta; class Magnoliopsida; order Lamiales; family Orobanchaceae; genus Striga; species Striga asiatica. The sequence continues at coordinate 411,296 of BKCP01006060.1, read as the reverse complement.
CTACCAAAGATGTAGCATAAATTTCTTATTTCTTATTAAGAAAAGGATATGATAAGTATTTGAGTTTTCACAAGATAGAGCACTCCCAAATAAATGAGTGCACAATAAATTGAAGATTTACCTCTTCAGGAGTTAGAGGGCATTTTCCAATTGCCCTTCTCTCATCATATACGAGTTTCTTTGGTGCAAAATTTTCTTCGCGGTATTTCTTCAAAATTTTTTGTTCCGCTGGAGTAAATATATCAAAGCAGCTGAAAGATAAGGATAAAGAAAGATCAAACATTGCGAATTTTCAAAATCCTCCAATATGCAAGTGAGAATTTATTTATTTTCTCCACAAAATTCTTTTGTGCACAATTGTCAAGCAAGGGACTGAAAACACTAAGCACTAAATCTGGGGCCTTTTTGCTGATTTATGCTCAGTTGGGCATATCAGCAGATACATTTATAACCCTTCATTTTGTCCACCAGGACCATGAGTCAGATATTTTGAATGTCTCGACTTACAATTGAGAATATGGTAGATACATTACCGTGCACCAGAAAATAATGCCAAAATGCCAGGTGCTTAATAACATCATGATAAAGCCTAAAGCACTCAAGATATGAAGGGAAAATGGAGAATGTGAGACATTCATATTCAAAGAAAACATCCAGTAGGTAACAACCATCTCAAAAACGCAATTTTGTTATTTTCCTTTATTTTTTGTGGTTTTTCTATTTTACCTCATTAATTTTCTTATTCTTATTTTATTTTTTGGTCTAACAGGTTAAATAATAGCCCGTGATGGAAGTATTAAGTGTATTTTTAATTTCAACTGAACCAAATTTCTGGATTGCATTGTTTAGGGACTTACCCAGCAAATGCCAGCATATCCATCTCAAAACGAAGATGTATGGCCATAAAGTGACCTTGTGCTCGAAGCCTTTTCACGATTGCATCACTCAACTCCATGATGTGAGGCTTAAATCTCAAGGCATGATAGTTCACTCTACACCTTAGCCGCTGGTACTCAGGGTTGTCTATCTCTTCAGCCAGGCGATGAGAGAAAGGAGTAAGATAAATAGCACCATGTTCTTTCATCTTCTTTAAGGCTTCTGTTGTGTACCAACTTACAGGAGCATCTCTTGGGGGCCGTATCTTAGCACAATAAATGTTGCGTCAACATAATAATGAAATTTCTGTCTGCCAGAAACTTAATCCAATGACCATGAGCCGTACCTGAAAAGGTTTTATCTTCTTGGGCTTCCCATTTTTATGGATCTCTGGAATGCTTTCCACAATGTTTACATCATATCTCAGTGACTTGATGAAATGCTCCACATCATATACACCATGGAAGCCACTATAGAGGAACAGGTAATAGAATAGATATCAACACTCAGCCGCCAAAAAATAAAATTGAGTTTGAACATCATGAATCGCTAATGTAGGTTTGGAAAATACTTTTCACACAAGGTTGGCTTGTTTGAAAATCGATTTAACCTAGGGAGACAGTTATTAGTACAAAAACAATTTTATCCATTCAGCAATGCTTGCATTTCAATTGACCCAGAGAGTCAATTTATACCACCTAAAATCAATCTACTTAGCTAGAATAGCCTACCAATCAGTTTACCGAGTTATTTTTTGTAATATAATGGCTGTTGATTTTGAGGGTGATTTTATAGGTAATTCAACAGACCTAGCCATGTGTATTTTCAAGGCGAGCTATAGCAATCCCAAGAGAAACACTAAAACTGCAGGAACCTCGAGAGAAATAGGCAAAATTCCAATTTGAAGCTAGAAAGCATGCAATCAAGATAAGTCCAGAAAGTTAATTTGTTTATCTATGGAAATATGTACCTATCATCATGCCAGAAAGAGTTTGCATCGAGTTCAGGTAGCACAAGTGTAGCATTCATGATTCTAGCAGCCAGAACAGCATTACAGATCTAGGGTACAACAAAAAAAATATTCTAGTGTGATGAATTAATTAGTTTTACTAAAACAAGATAAAACAAAAATTGAGAAGTTTAATTTTTAAACACATTAGGTTGGAAAGAGAGAGAACTTGATATGAGTAAAGGGTGAAAGAAAACGAAAAATAATAGATAATTGAGATTATTAATTAAGAAAATAACTGAGAAAAACTCGAGATGAAACTTCCTGCCAAGCCTAAAGCCAACAATCCTATTCAACCAAATGATAACCCTAACTGATAACATAATGTTTCCAACCCTATGGACCTTAACCCAATTATTGAATTAAATAAAATATAAAATTGATCTCTAAAAGGCTACCCCGACTTGCTTGGGACTAAAAGGCTATGTGTGTTATTTGTTGTTTGTTGTATAAAATTGATCTCTAAAAACTTAAGGCACGGAATGCTAAAGTAAATATGTAACCATTTCAATCTCAGGGTACTTTCAATCTAAACAATGAGCTAGTTTGTATTTTTCACCCAGAAAAAGAATAAATAATTTCCAGAACACATTTTTCCACTTTCAATGTTATACCCACGTGCAAATAAAGCTTCATGAAATATTGGGCTAACAGTATCGACATACATTCTTCAGTCATTTATGTGCTATGTCTAAAATATATATCCATGTTTAGATTTTAGACACACTTTGGAAATGTAACTAAAAGACCTGTCGCATTAATTATAATCATATACCTTACACATTCTCAAAAAACACCCATCTTCCTATAAGCTTATTTATTTCTCTTTTTCTCTGTCTCAGGAAAAGGAATGAGATGCCAAGCAACACACTCCTTAGAATATTCTCCCTTCTCACTTTATCAAGCCAATTTGATTTTGAACTACTCATTGATATGCCAACATAGTGAATATGAAAAGATACATACAACAATTGGCACTAGAGCAAGTATAGACCACTTAACAAATGGAAAAGGCAGCGAGACCAGAGCGACATGCAGAGCCTCATGTCTAGACATTATAAACACACAACGGAACCTGATCTCGATTCAGATGAACAATTGGCATCCTCAACAAAGTTATTTGAAAGCTCATATAATTTTGTAACAAATCAAGAGATAAATAGTTTATGTGCATTTTGCAAGTACAATATCTACCAAAACTAAAAATATATATATACCATGCAAAAATCATCTCCTTATCCTAATCATACAAAGATGAATCTATTCTTCCTAAAACAAGAGAAAGCTATATATACTATTTATATATGCACACAATAAAATTTCCACACTCCCCAAGCTAGAGCATAATCGCCAATCATTTCTAGCTTGTCACATAATTCAAATAATTGTCTTCAACGATTTCGTGAATGTATCAACAACTTGACTGGACAAAGACATGAAAAATGTTGAAACTTACTTCAATCATTAAATACCCCCGATTAATGTAACAGTTGGCCTCTATATGCTTAGTCCTTGCATGAAAAAGTGGAATACTTGCAATGTGAATATTCATTTGCAGTTTGCTTATCACAATACATTGATAGGGGTTCATTGCAAGTGAACCCCAATTCTTCAAGTACATTTTTCAACCATAGTATTTCAGTCAAGTGTGAGTCATGGCTCTATACTTAGCCTCGGCAGTTAATCTAGCAACTGTAATTTGTTTCTTGCTAGGGGAAGGTACAAGATTTCACTCGACATAAGTTCAAAAACAAAAAGTGGATTGTCTGTCATTCTTGAGTCCTTTTTCCAAGAAACTTCTTCACTTATCTCAAAATCTTGAGTGCAATACTTTAGTGAACTTGCTTCGGTTTGTCCATGAATCGACTAACCCCTCCACCCGCAAAAGAGATGACAGGACTATTCACTGTTAAGTACATGAATTTCCAGACAAGTAGACTGTATTTTGTCTTATCCTCAATAAATTCGTCACCATTATCCCAAATATTTGAATTGACGACCATAGGAAAGTCCATTGGTTTGGTTCCAAATAGTCAAGTTTCGACAAATAAATCCATACTTCTGTTGGCATATCTAGTAAGCTACTTCTGTTGGCATAATGAGATTCCAAACTTACTAGAGCAATTTCAATTCCCAAGAAATACTTAGGTCGCCCCATATCCCATAGTTTATCAGTGCTCGATATTAGGACGTCGTCAACTTAAAACAATAAAATGATAGTCCCATTTATGGTCAGGTACTAAGTGATCATATTTACATTGCTCGAATTCAACAGCTTCAGAACCAAGCTTTATGATTTTGTTTAAGACCATTAATGGCCCTTTCCTAAAATTTACATTTTACACACAATAGTAGGTTGCTCCATAAAACATTCTCGTGCAAATCACCATAAACAAAGGCATTTTCAAATATAGCTCCATTAGCCAAGACCGATTAAATGCTAACGAGAAGAGAACTCGTATGGAATTCAAAAGAGTGGTTGAAACATCCCAACGTGGTCAAAACCATAGATCTTTGTGTAAACTCTTGTTAAACAAGGTTTATATTGATCAATACTACCATCAGAATGATATTTAAGATTGGAAGTGGAGTATATTGAAATAGCAAAAGCACCGAAAGCAGGTCCAAGACGCTTAAATGAGACATGGTGAGATAATAAGGATGGGTGATACCAGAACAAATACTTATATGGAGAGCAATTGGTAGATCACTGTCAAAAGAACTAGAGACCTCAGGAGTTACATGAGGGGACAATGCTGAAGGACATGAACCTGGTTGTGGACGAGAACACATCGTGTAAACTTGCAAACGTTGAGCAGTGTTAATATCAGTAGAGGTATAGACTGTGGGATAGACAATAGCAGTGTTGTTAGGCCACAAACGGGGAAAAGTATGAGTGTGACTAAAAAATGTACAAAGCACTAGTGTAACTTCGTTTAGTGACTAGGTCAAAGCAACGATAGCCTTTTTGTGTTCAAGAATATCCCTAAAAACTGCATCTAAAGAGCACAAAGACAATTTATCAAGACCAAAGGTCAAATTACGGACAAAGTAGATACAATTAAATACGTGAGGAGGCATGGGAACAAGAGGTTTATCTAGGTGAAGACACGAGAATGGTATATCCCATGTACGACAGTAGACGACATCAAATTGATTAAGAAATAAGCTATAAACAGCACACTATCGATCCTCCTTTTAAAAAAGAGGAAAACAAAAAACACTATAAGAACAGCATCACCCCGCAAATATTTATGGACATGCATATGACAGAGAAGCGTACGAGCTACGTCTAAAATGTGGCGGTGTTTGCATTCAACAACTCCATTTTGATGGAAGTGTAACAGGCAAAAGGTTTGATGAATTAGGCCTCGAGGAACACAGAAAGATGAAACAAGATTTTGAGTGAACTCGAGAGCATAATCAGTAAGAACAGTGTGCTATTCAACAGAGTACTCTGAGTTTTATTTCATGGTAAAAGGATTTTAAAAAATCTTGAACCTTACTTGTTTCTCAGCAAAAATAATCATGTCATGCGGGAATAATCATCTACAAATATAATATAATAATTAATCCCCCAAGGATCAACTCTACTATGTCCCCAAACATCACAATGAACGAGGTCAAACACGAAAGAACTGCATTTAATAACTCTAAGAGGAACTGGTGTCTGATGGTGTTCACTAAACTTACAAGACACTAAAAATTAGTAAACTGAACATGAAGTAAACAATTAAGAAGGAAAAATGGATTATTAAGATAATGTGAATGATAAGGAGGCACAACGACAGACAAAGCAAGAAGAAATAGGAGTAACGACATGCAATTAACATGTCATCAAGCTCATGTCCTCCACCAATTGTCCTTTTCGACTGCAAGTGCTAAAAGACACAGATAAGAAGTCATAGAACATTTATGACTTGTCGTTAGATGGCTTATGGACATTAGACCAACAGGAAAATAGGTGCAGAAAGAACATTATCAAGAATAATATTGGTGGCGGGCTTGACAATACCAATACTAAGAGAATACGTGTCATCGGTTAGGTGAACAGGGTATACAAATGAGGTAAAGAAAACCATGAGAATGTAGCCTTGTTATCTGTAATATGAACGGTGGAACCAAAATCTAGCACCCTAAGCATACCATGAGGTCCATGACACACGGCAAACGCACCAGACAAAATAGAGGCGGAGGATTTGTCAGCATAGCGAGCAAGGTTTCATAATCAGCACAAGATCGGATATCAAGTCAATTGCCACATAGGGACTCTATTAGCCAATCAAGCTTACCGAACTTCATGCAACATATATCGTAGACATCATATAATACATAAATTATTCGTGGTGGGTTTATCAAATGAAGGAGACATTAAAAGAAATTCAAATAAGAAAACCTTGGCATTAGTAGGTAGCAACAATGAGCAATAGGAAGGTCTCCAGCGGCGGCATATGATAGTAGTACATTAGCAGATTAAAGGTTCACCCCGGCAACTACTAGAGTGGCAGCAACAGACTAGCGGCATAGACAAAAATTAAGACATGGACAAATTTTAGCCGCTCTAGTAACATGTAAAATATGAAGAGGGGCAAGTACAAAAGACTCCATATATATATAGAGGGGGTGTATATAAGGTTACACTATAAAATTGTCTCCCTACTATTCAGCAATGATTTCCTTAGCATATAAAGATGATTCTAATCGACCTAAATCAGTAGAAAGATATATATCCGCAATACATATACATTACAAGCAATAAAATGTCCAACAAGTTTGTTTTTTCATAAACAGACATTTCACCTCATGTAATGAGAATTCTTTATAAAACACAGAAATGATATAGATAGACCAAGGATACTGACATAAGCCCCTTTAAAATAATGGCAAAATAAATGTCAATACTTCTATTTCTTCAAGTACATGATTTACCTACAGATGATTAAGAAAGAATTAATACTTCATAATAGATTGGAAGGAGCATCTAATACTCTTAAACGAATTTCCATAATTAACTAAACAACTATCACATATTAAATTCTGGATACAATACATTATTCCAAAATTAGCTGGAGCAGCACCATTCGTCTTGAATGTATTTCAACGTCTAAGAGAACCATGGGCAGAAATGAGATGCATACTTTCTACATTAATTCCGCCACAATTTCATGCAAACAAAAACAAACAATCTATTTGTGCATGAGATATTGAAAATAATCAAAGACAAACTACTAACTGAATAGACAAGTGTGGCATGTAAGCTGATAGATGATCTAATATGAGCAACTTCAGACAAATAAATTAAGCTAATTGTATTAACGTGATTGGGTCATAGTTCATACATAATGTAAACATGGATAACTGGCTTATCATAGCCAACCACACACATGCAGACAAAGGATTTAGCTGCATACCGCACTTCTTTGCTGATTAAGGCCACCATTACAACGAACTCTCAAGTAGCCATTGGTTTTTGTTGGAGGAGCTGCGTGAGCATACAAACACAAAGTAATAATCAATCTATCCATTTTGTCAATATTTATCGATGGAATCAATGAAAAAATGTATGAAATAAGGAACAAACACAAGCATACGGGGCCATTCAGATCTTGGATCAGATGACGGTCTCCACCCACCAGAAGGAGCTGTGTCCCAGAGTGTATCCACGTCAATCTACACTCAATAAAAACTAAATAATGGTGCAAGGTTTTATAATACATCATTAGTTTGAAGGTGTGAGATACTAGTAGAGGTAACCTGATAATCCGGATCAAGCAATGAACTATTACAAGCAAAAGGTAAAATTCCACAAATGTTTCCTTTATTAGCACATTTTCAATATCTTTATATTGCTCAATTTCTTTACAGCTAAGCAGTCTAAGCTACATCTACTGCTACCAAAACATAACCAAGATTAAAAGAAGCTCAGAAGTGTGAATGCTAACTCTAACTATCATCTACCAACAATAATGATGCACCTGAGATTGAGGCAATGGACCGCTGGTGCTCTTTATAGTGGACAAAAGTGAAACAGTACAGATGACCAGTATAATTATGGCAACTGATAGCCTACCGAACATGCCCTTAACTCCTGATTGCTTCAGTTGGTGCCTATGTGCCAGCCTACTGGAATCAGAAGAAATACTATCAGCAGATGCGACCTCTGTTTAAGATGATAATACTGTATAATCAAGTCCAGAAATTCATATATCCAGATTGACGAATGCACCTTCTCATTTTCGCTGATGAGTGATTGTAGATCGAAATGTCAGAAATTCAGCAGTAGTCTAGAGCGGAGGCAAGGGCGACAGAATTGAGAACATATCCGAGCATCTGATGTAAAGGCCCCAACCGGGAGCTAGGCAAGACCACCTTCGGCCGCAGGTTAATTAAGAAAACAAAAAAAAGAGTAAAAAAACTGAAAAGTGGGAGCTAGAGAGAGCGAGAAGCGGTGGTGAACTCGACGAATCTCAGGCGAATCAGATAAATCTAGCAATATCCACTAACAAATCTACAAATCAACTGAGGTAAAATTAGTACCTCAGGAAGCGATTGTTAGCAAGAACCGGTGGTGAAATGAGGTGACAGATGGCTGCCGGTGGTCGCGGGTGACGGCTTATGGCCACTGGGTGTTTAGAACTAATGGCCCAGGCTTTAGGCTAAAACTCAAGCTTGTCTCGTATTATATACCAAGTTTTTCTTTTTTCTTTTTCTTTTTTTTAAGAAACACACGAGGGACTAAAGCCGGATCTCCACTTGTAAATAGTCAAGATTCTAAATGGACCAAAAAAATCATAAGTCTACATAAGTTCAACATAAATCGAAAGTAAAAACGATGTTATTAATTTCATATTTCTCATCTTTGATCAGCGTATGCTCGATCAGTTCATACAAGTCGTCGTCCCTATCATTTTTCATCATGTTCATTCGATTGTTGATCTCGGCCCGGACCACGATCCTCCACCTCAATGCTTTGGCGATTTCCATTTTCAAAATTGTTGATATTCAAGATGTTGAAAACCTCCTTCACGTGCTTCTGGTAAAACATTCCCGATAGGTCAACAGAGGTCGAGATAAACTATTTGTTGGTGTATATACTGAAAGTTTGCCTTTGAATGTTATATACACTATTGCTATTGAATGATAATCATGTTTGATTAAACAAGTTTTATGTTTTGTTGTTTTGCACTTAGATAAAATAGTTCATCGCAGATAGACAGAATTTCATTTTATCAATCAATTGGGAAACAAGAAAGATTGGTTACAACGTAGATGGAAATAAACAACGATCAGAATGGTTATAGTGTCAACCGTACAGTTGATCTTGACTGATTAGTTGCATTAGTACATTTTATGTATTGAACAAGATCCTAGAGAGGAGCAATTCGTTTTATACTGATCGACGTAAACGAACTAGGCCTTGGTTAATTACTGCGTTCTCTTAACCCGTAAGATATAAACATGCATGTGCACGCAGTAGCAATTACTTTGATTCACCAAAAGCGAGATCCATTAGTTGGGTCAATGATAGTCGTGTTTTGGGTAATAATGTTGCGTGTATGATGTGCTGTTAGAATATTTACGGTTACCATGTGTGTTAGTTTGATGATGTCCCCGAAGTGAGCTCATGAATGATTAATATGTTAAACCCTGCAGGTGGATTAAGTTCCAACATAATAATAAAGATTTAAGTGGTACTAGCTTCGGTTCAAGGTATCGATTAATTCTAGATTGTCAGTAATCGAATTAATTGATGGACGTTATATCTTAAACGTGGGGAGGTAATTCTGGTAAGTATTATTCGAGTCTCGAATATAATTCAGGGATGATGAGGGAGTGCAATAATATTTCATTAGTGGACCGAACACATACCACCTCATTAGGGTCCCTGCTATAGCCCTATAAATACACCATTAAACTATTGGGATTGGACAAACACATAACCGCACACCTCATGCGATCGGTCGGCCCTAGTTCCCATCGAGCTTTATTTTCGAGATTTGTTGCTCCACCAAGACAACTGAAGAGGTGTCGGGTCATATAGCAGAAGTCCCTGAGGTAACCAAGACCTCGACGACCCCACGCACGACTAAGCCTTCCCGGTGACCGTACGCGAGCCACCATACACGTCCAGCCACCGCGAGCCACCAGCCGAGACACATTCCCTATGATCACTGCGCACGGCCCGACCCAGCAATGACCCGTTCTGACCGCCTACGACCCGCGAAGTTCTCGCGCGATTTCCCTGGCGATCGTGACCCGTACGATGTAGTCCTCGCACGTGACGATCCGCGACAACCCCGCTCGACCGAGACCCGACGTCCGCGATACACGCTACAACCGCGCGACGTTTTCCCGGCGACCCCGAGACGTCCTGTAACGCAACGATTCTTTTCATTATATATGAGTTCAACTTTAATTCCACAAATAGCAAGTTTTATTTATTTCAAGTTCTATTTATATTTCTAGCATTTAAATTGATTAATAAATTCTAAGTCTAAGTCATGGAGGATCCGTTCAATTTTTAGTTCTGAAATTGAATTTATTTAGCCTAAGTATCGGTTCATTTTTTCTTAAAAAAATGGCCGTGAACTTGGACATTTTTATCCGAATTGAGTGCTAAAGGAAATAGGAAAAAATACTAAGTAAGAGCTGAAGCTCGGTAGAGCCGAGGCCTCGGCCCGAACAAACAAGCCTCAGCCCAAGGCCGAGCCCAAGCACCTCGCACGGCCACACGACCCAAGTAGGCCCAATGGCACGGTCCGATGGCCGAGCCCATCATTTCTGAGCCCCATTTTATTGTCCGAGCCCATTTTTTAGGCCCAAATTTTAGTGCATGAAGCCCAATCCAAATTTTAATTCATTGGCCCAAGTTCTATACATTAGGGTTTTGATCGTGGCCTTCAAATTCAAGCATGTATTTAACAAGGTTGTCAGAACCGGACCAGTCATCAAACCGGTGAAGCTACTGGTTCAATGGTTCACTGGTCTGACCAGTGGTCGAACTGTTTAATTAATATATAATTTTAATTTATTTTTTATGTATAATATATAAGGGTTTATATTTTCATTATTAATTTTATAGTGTATATTGACATTATTCGAAATAAATAAAGGAAAAAATAAATATTCCGTGTATATTCTAATTATTTTAGCTAGTATGTCTAATTCCAAGTGTAGGTTTATAATCAACATTATTATTTTATTTTTCCCCACATATAATAATTATTAGCCTCATTCACGCTGGGAGTGAGTTTTTTTTTTCTTTTTTCTTCTTTTTTTAATCAATATTAAAGTGCCAAACATCTTACCATCCAAATTATCAAATGTATCGCGTTAATAACAGCCCAATTATTTTTTTCCTTCTTGAAGTCACATTCTTTAAGTTCCAGCCATATAAGGCCCAATAATAACAGCCCAACAATTGCATGAAGCCTTTATTTGTCCCTATCCCACATCGAAAGCTCAAATAAAATAGTGCAGCTATATAATTGATTCTCCAGCCAACTCAAATCAAAGCAATCAAGTGGACCGTTGAGCCGCACAAGCCGTTGCCGGTTCAACGGTTTTTTCGGTTTTTGACCGGTTCACTCGGTTTGTAGCCGGTTTAGGGTCCAAACGGTTTTATGTCTCAAACCGAACCGGTGTATGGGCCGGTTCCCGGTCGAACCGGCCGGTCCAGTCCGGTTTTGACAACTATAGTATTTAATGCCCAACCACCAAGTATGTACTTGGGGGGACATGGACTAGTCAAAAGAGATGAGTCCAAAACCACTTTTGTACCTCATGTCCCCTCCAAACCCTAGCTTTATAAATACTAGTCCATACCACCATCATTCTTCATCTTCCTCCACCATTTTCAATCAAGAAAACTCTCTAAAATTTCCTAAGTCCTAAATTCCTCTCCTTAGCCACACATAAATCCATAGCCCTTACAAATTAAAATCGACCCTGTCATCGTCAAGCTGACCCAAGCCTTAGATGCGCACGTCTCCGAGCCCTAGCCAAGCAGTCATGCACAGAAGCCCGCTGCCGCACGTGAGACCAGCCGAGAGCCCACCAGCACGGCAATAGCTCCAGTCGTGCCTCCAACAGCCCAAATCCGCGCCCAGGTTCCAGGCCGCATCTCCCAGTCCCAGCGCCAACACCCAGATCCAGCTCCCTTGTGCGCGCCTCTTCCTAGATATGCCCAGGTCCGAGTCCCAGCTTCCAGATTCGAGCAACAGTTTCCAGATCCAACAGCCCCCAAAAAGCACGCCCCTAGCCATGCCGCCACTAGCCACTTTCACTTCCTATTTTTCTGATCTAAGTACTGAAGAAGGTAGATCGACCAAAATCCCCTCCAATGGCTTAGATATGATTTATGAAGTATTTAAAATTATAAAATCAAGAGAAATGGAGTAGAAATAGTTGATCTAGATTTTATGTGTTTAAATGCTTGATATTTGGATCTTGAGTTGTAGATGTGCTAAAAATGTGATTTAAATTTCTATAATCCTATAAACTTGTCTTGAGGCTGAGGTTAAAGTTTTAGGATTTTTGCAGATCATTTGCTATATGAACTAGAATGTAAATCTAGATCTAAAATGGCTATTTTATGTTAATGAGTTAGAGATCTATTCTTGCTCAGATCTTTTGTTTATAAATCTTAAATATTATGTTGAGGTTGTATTTAAAATTTGAGGATTTTTGGAGGTCGTTTGATATAGTTTCAAAATCAGTACTTTAGCCTTTAATCGGTAAATTTTTAGATGCTTAATATGATGAGATATACCTAAGGTTTTTAGATCTAAAATTCTTATAAATAGTGATAAATCTATGCCTAAAGTTTTGGCTTGAAATGAGTTAGGTTGTTTGGAGAATTAGAACCCTAGATCGGCTCGATTTTAGGTGCTGGGTGATTTTAAAATTCGTGCATATTTTCCTGAGTCATAATAGTCTAGATGGACTCTAGACGTCATAAGGTGCCTAATGAACCTTGGGTTGCTGGAAAAGTCGTTGGACAGCCAAGGTTGCTGCCGCACCCAGCAGCGTTGCCGAGAGTCGCGTGCCTCGCAGCAGCCGCACGGGCGCGAGGTGATGAATAATCTCCTTGGATGGCGTGAGCTTCAATCCTCGGACAAGGTGTGGATGATTTGGAGGTTAATCTCCTTATCTTCTCGCGATAGGTGAGACAGCTCGGACGGATGTCCTTGCCAAACTCGTCTTGCTCGAACAATGCGGTGGACGCCCTTTTCGTAATAAGGATTTTGCGCTAAATATCAAGAGAAATCTAACACAAGAATTTGAAAAAGAAGTTCGGTTTTCTTATTAATAATTCGATAATCATAAGGTCCTAATAACATGAGTATTTATAGATATCAACTAGATCTAATCCTATTCTAAATAGAGTTCTAATTCTATGGAAAGTAAATCACTAGAATCCTAAAATAACTAAAATAATGCATACTTAAAAATCTAGGAATAATATAGTATCTAGGAGAATCATTAGTCTTGATCACCAATAAATCCTAGTCGGCAGCCTCGCGCGCGTGCACTCCTCTCATGCGGCTTCATCGTACGGACCTGTTCGGCGCGCCTCATTACGCGCGTCGCGGTACTTGCCCGCGTCCCCGCACGCGTTGCGTCCGCCTGCGATCTCCTCTCACACGACTTCTTCGCGCACGTCCCTGTAACACCCCGCTTATCAGATTAACTTTTTCACAACTTTTACTTCGAAAATACTTATAAATCTTTCGAAATCTTTTGCGAATAACTCGGGATGCTACTCAACATCATCTTCTTGAAAATCCGTTTATCTTTAAACTTTGTCTAATACTTCTTTAGACATAAAGAAAACGGATTTATTTAACTTGCATTTAATTGTACCATATTCATAATTCTGAATGGTAAAAACTTGAAATCTAAAATTTATTAAAATGCAAAGTCAAATCTTAATGTGCATAGCGGAAATATTTGAAAACGTGATTTATTATACAGACTGTTTTAAATGTCCATATAAAAACTTGTCAAAATCTGAATCCACGATCCACACCATCACTGCTCCACTCACACCTTCTCTTCGACCTGGTACCTGAAAATGAACTTATGGGGATGAGTACTGAATAAAGATAATCATAAACCGATATCTGATCGGTAACCAGGAATCTGTTATGGTACTGAAACTTAATCTTTTCTCTTTCTCTTCCGATATCTGATCGGATACGTGTGCACACTTTGATGGATATTTCTCAAGGAAACTCAACCGGCCTCCATCAGAACTTAGGATATACTTTGAGACAACTGAATGTCTCCTCATCCCAAGCGTATAAATCAGAACTTAGGATATACTCTGAGACAACTGATGGCCTCCTCATCCCAAGTATATAAACTTAAACTTTTCTCAATATCGTACTCAATGTGATACCCACTCTGGGTCCCCCACCTTTTGTCTTTGAAAGCATTTGAAAAACGATAAGTGTTGTACTGGGTAATTGTATCTGCAAATTACATAAAATATAAACAAATATACTAAGTACTATGCTCGTATACTCAATAAGATACTAGGATTCTTAGCTTATCCAAATCTTATAGAAATTTAATAGACATGCTATTGCTCAAGTTAATACTAAACTTAACTTTTCTTGAACTTTTATCAAGATCTATTATAAATCATGTCTTCAAAATCATAGATATTGGCTTATACTCGCATGTCACTTAAATAACTCGAGTGTGAAAATAACTAAATTTCACATTATACTTGATTGAGTATTTAAACTCAAAACATGCTTAACTTTTACCAACATCATATTCATGATTTATAAATAATTAACTCATCTTAACTTGTATGGTACTAAATATTTCAACTTAATACTCATACAATACAACTTTTAATCATAATGCTAAATTATGATCTTAATATGTGAGATTTAAATAATCTTTATAAAAATTGTAAACTCAACATATTAAACAAAAACTTTTTCAAATTGCTCATCACTCATATGAGAATTATTCATAAAAATCTCACTTTAACAATTTGATCATATAATGAATATTCTTGCATATATACTCGTCTTTACATATATGCCATCTTATTATCTTAACTCCTTCATTTCTCATCTTTTAATTATGAAATTTAACAGTCATATTCTTAACTCATAATTAGATATGTCATAAAAATTTTATAATTTTATCATACATATATCTCGACTTATTCAAGTTTAAACTTGTTGTTGGAAACAAGTACATAAAATTCAGCTTGCATGATAAACTTTAAAAATTCATATCTTAAGTTATACTAAACTAAACGACTTGATTCTTAATCCTATGTTACTCCTCTTTTACACAAGAAATAACCATAGGAAGCATATATTTTCAGATTTTTCATAGCTAGGTAAAAATCTCATCATAACTGAACACATATGACATATATATGAGCTGGAAATAACTTATCTTCTAGCATGCTTATACTCATATAAAACTTTAATATCTAAGTCATATAAAAATATTATTAACCACTTAATATCATCTACTAAACATGTTAAAAAGATAGCATCTTACCTCCTTCTTGCTTGAAAATCTAAAGTTGCTCCTTGATTTCTTCGAAAATTAAAACTCTACTATTTTTTTTTCTCTCTCTTTCTATCTTTTTGATGAAACTATGATGATTTGAGAAGATACTTGATGATAAAATCTGATTGAAATGCCTCTATTTATAGCCATGAATGAGCTTTTGATAGATAAAACTTAGTCCACCAAAGTGTAATAAAATTCTCACCAATTGATGACCAAAATTTCATGCTTAATCTGATGGAATTGATGCAATATATTATTGAAAAAATGTCCCCATTCATCATATAAAAATATTTAGAAAAAAAGTAATAAAAATAATAAAAATCATCCTTTTTATTTTTTATGAATTTTCTTTCAAAATGCCTGACTCTTAAAACTCTTTTCGTGAAAATTAATGCTCATATATGGTCTTAGAACATGCTAAGAAAAACAAGAATAATAAAATTTACGAAACTCAATTCGGACTTAAAACGAACGTTTACCGTAAAATTGAATTCTAAAATTTAAATCTTTTACTCCTGGTTTTTCCTTCAATTTACTGAACATATTGCTTCTTAGAAGCAAATATAATGATCTTGGAATATTCTAACATTTACGGAACCACATTCGGACTTAAACCGAAGGATTACCGTAAAACCAAAGATTCTAAAAATTTCGGTTTCTCTTAAAATAATTTAAATAAACTATAATGCCTAAATAAATTTTCTCACTTCTTTGAACATTTATAACTTAAATGTTCATGGATACTTAACCTTACTTCGAGACTTAACTTGTCTCAAATTGTGCTAAGGCTCGATACTATAATCTTATCTTGATTACCTGAACACTTAAATTCTAAGTATTTAGTACTCAGGCTCGACTATTACTTAGTTAAGACTCAACTCATGACCGAACATACTTGGGTTCAGTTCACTACTTATCTTAAACGATTAATCAATTAATACTCAATTTCGATCATTCGTCATCTTATATTAATTAATCCCGTTTTATAAATCCATTTATAAAAATAAACAGACCGGAATTAATTAATTACTGAACTGGCTCGATTACTGAATAAAATTGAACCGAGAATACTTTCGACTTAAAGTCGAATTTTTAACTGACTAACTTAATAACTGGCTCGGAACTAGGAACGAGCATTATTATTAAAAGTAATTAGTTCAAACTTAGAATTAATTTTATTAATTACTGAATGGGATATTACAATCTACCCCGCTTAAAACTATTTCCGTCCTCGGAAATACTAAAACTGAGATACATACTAACTAAGTATATATCATAACTCGTACTCTGGAAAACGAGTGTTAATATCAACTTCTCACTCCCCAGTGGCATCTAACTTTACGTGGAGATTCCATTTTATACTTACGAGGGGAATATCTCGATTCCTTAGCCAATGAACCTTTCGTTCCAAAACTTCTATCGGCTGCTCCTCGTAAGTTAAATCTAACTGAAACTGAAACTCATTGTGCAAAAGCACATACTCTGGATCGCACACATACTTATGTACTTTGTTACGCAAAACATTATGCACACTGGACAACTTTAGATATCTATTGAATACTTATCTGACTCGGGATTTAACTATGCGACACATTTCATGCGATTTACCCACTACCCGGGGCCCTTCGGGTGCGGAACATCTGCATGCACTGTATCTCAATGTCAATGTCACTTTCTAGCATCTTACTGTACTGAACTTGCTTCTCTACCGAGAAACCTTTTTACTCAATATCACTATTGATATTTTCTTACTTCGACTTCTCCGACTTAACTATAGTTGAGAATTTCGTTGAATTTCTGTTCTGTTGTGGAATAACTTAACCATTTCTGATCATACCACAGTTTCCACCATTAATGTAAACTTATTTTACCTCTAATAAGTCAACTGTCATAATTAAGATCGACAACCTCTCAATTATTGCAGACATCTCACATCTGATCTCGACTGCATTAAATGCATACTGGTTAAATATTCTGACATTCGGTATAATTTAATGCTAAAAATTATATTCGAAAACTTATCTCATACACATCTTTCTTCTATAAACCGACATGGTAATCCTTCCATTTTCTTCAGCAATGGTCCGATTTCACCAATGGATTTAGCACTACTAAAAATCCAAAAATTCTATTCTTTTCTCCCTCTTAATATCATAAAGAGAATTTATCAAGCTCGTGTAGAAAGGTTGAGAGTACTTATGTTCAATAATATCCCAAATGATATAAGATGGCTGATTGAAGCAAAAGTTCGAGCGTCTGGCGAGTATCCCAATGCATATAAATATCTGACAGGTATGGGTAGAAACACTTTTTCCAAGAAACGTAGAGCAAAAAGAATAGGCGGCTGCTATAAATGCGCTCGCTGGAACTGTGACACTTGTTGTACTTCTTTAGGCTTTGTGTCAAATAATAGGGAAGATAAAATAACTTTCATTAAGAATGGCATACTATTCAATAGATTCTTGAGACACATTGTAGTGGATATGTGCATCGAGAACTGATGTCTGTATGGCTTCTGTTCAAACATGAAGAAAAACTCTATAGATTCGAAAATATTGCTTACAAAGATCATGTTTGTCAACACTGTTCTTGATAGTACCAATGTACTATATATAAATCTTATCGCTGCTGACAGATAAGAGTCATTTAAGACTCAACTGCTTTCTTGTCGGACTTTTCTTCTTTAAAAGGTGAATCTATCTTCATAACCAATTATCTCTCATAATAAATGGCTACTGCCGAATCTTCTCTAGGTATCAAACTTCTTCAACCAATCAGAACTGTATGTGTTCTTGGTGGTTCTAGGTTTGTACTCTTCCCTCATAACATCTATATTATAAGCCAACTGGTGAAAGAGTTGGAAAAACACCAGATCAACATACTTTATGGAGGGACTAGTATTTTTTTCTTTAACAACCTCTTAATGGCCGCTAAATGCTTTGATATCTAGGTGAGATGTATCCTTCCTTTTTATCTCACTTCCTCAAATATTATCAAAGATTCTGCTACTTTGATGATAACTCTCTCAATTTATGACTGTTTGATGGCGATGATATCTGGTTGCGATGCTTTCATCGTTCTTCCCGGTGGATATGGAACTTTAGTGACTACTTTTACCCTTGCTACTTGGGCAGAAGTGAAATTTCATACCAAACCTATTGGTTTGTTAAATTTCAATAACTTTTTCCACAACTTACTTGGATTTCTAGATGAAGGAGTGTATCCAAAGAGAAATATTCAAGTCTGCTGACACCTCCTCTGAACTTATCAAGAAGCTTCAAAACAGCATCTCAACAGTTCAAGATTCTGTGGAATCTCCCGGATTCAAACGCAAGCGAGCATTTGATCCTTTAGATCTATCTTTGTGACACTACAACCATGATGGGTGGTAGAGTTATGGAGTTTTGTGCTCTTGAGACGCACCCTCCTTTTATGTAATATAACTTTGTATTCGTAGAGGATTCTCTTCTACTTGTCTGTATCTCCATTTTCTGTTATTTCTGTACTAGCTTCTTAGAAATAATGAAATCCTCAACAGTGTGCTTGAATCTACACGAATCTTTGTCTAGCTCTTGACTTTCAATGATACTAGAATTTCTATCTTTCCAGTATATTGATTTCTCAAAAATATTCTTCTTTTGATATATGCTCGATTCACATATCGATACTATTTGACTGAGAAATTTCTTAATTCAATCAAAAGTTTTTATACTTTTAAAACTTTGCTCTGTGGTGGTTTTGGAAACTCTGCCTAGCAGCATTCTGAAAAACCACTAACCCTTTATCTTGATCAGTATAGCCATTAATAAATAGGTACACCAAACTTAAGAAATTTATTAATGATTTGCCGAAAACACCTAGCTTGTGCTAGAGTTCCGGTTAATCTCTTTCTTTCTTGCTTCTTCTCGGAATTTCTTACTTCTGACTTTAAACTCATCATCTATCTTTGGGAACGAATACTTGCTCCAAAGAGATGAAAACTTATTAGTCTTTGCTTTATTAAACAGGCTATCTTTAACTTTCACATGTCCAGATTACTCTTGCTTAACTTCTAAAATTCTTCCGAGAGGTTTGAATAATCATCTCGGTATCTGGAATGTGATACTTATTGACTGATATCTTTTAAGGTTCGATTTCAAGTCTCCAGGTAAACTCAAACTAATAACCCTTATTCCAGGTTTCTATAATTCACCAAGCTAAGTGACTATTATATGTCGATACCTTAAACTCATACTCATTGGTTCTTGAAAAATACTTTGTATAGCTGTAATGTCAAGTATTAATACAGAATAACTGATAACTTGATCTCGAACTTTGCCAATTTTAGTTTATGATATCTAAGTGATAAGATACCCAAACTTCTGACTCTAAAGATTGACTACTTTCTGAAACTTTGTTTCTACGGTTCAGTTTCAAGCCTCCAGGATCTTATCCGGCTTATGGTTCTTATTTCAAACCTCCATGATTTACCCAGACTTATGGCTATTATGCACTGAAAAACCGTTACTTCTGATACTGGCTCAAATACGTGGTCAACCTCTAGAGTCAGATCTTAAATCAAATCTTAATCTGATGGCTTAACTTAAAATGTTTGAGTCTCTTTATTAATTTATCGTGGAGATTAACTTGATAAATTAGATTTCAAACTTGAATTCTGACTATAGTTTTGAATTCTTATAGGAAGATATATATGATACTACTAAGATTCTTTAATACTAATCTGAACATCTAGACTGATTTCTAGAGTTCGGATATCTTAATTCTTATTGAGCATAGAATTAGTAAATTTGAAAATATTTAAAAACTTGTATAAAACTTTTAACAACACTTACCCGGTAGTCGACGAGGTGTGAGTGAAGTGTGGTTGGGTTTCCTTGACACTTTCTGTAAAGACTTTGGCTTCTCTAAAAACTTTTCTTTCAAAAACATAAACTTTTAGTATACAGAGCATTTACAACTCTAGCTCTGATACCACCTGTAACACCCCGCTTATCAGAGTAACTTTTTCGCAACTTTTTACTTCGAAAATACTTATAAATCTTTCAAAATCTTTTGCGAATAACTCGGGATGCTACTCAACATCATCTTCTTGAAAACCGTTTATCTTTAAACTTTGTCTAATACTTCTTTAGTCTGTTGTTGTCTTCTCTTCCTTCCTTAGGTTGAGATGAGCTGGAGGCGGTGGCGTAACGACGAGTGAGATGGTGGTCATTAATCTCATTGGATGTGTCTTTTGCTTCCACCTGTTTTATTTATGTTATACTGCTTGCCTTTCATTTGGAATATTTATGTTGGATTATTATGTTTCCCTTTGAATTGGATTATTTATGCTTCTGCTTGAAAACATGGATTTATGTTGAGCTTTTGGAAGACGTTGACACTTATGAATATGTCAAATTATTTTTATAAGTGTTGGCTTACGCATGTGCAAAATTTATGTATTTGTCGTAATTGTTTTAAATGACCGTTGAGTTTTAAATTTTGAGTTGATTTTTTTTTTTTAAAAAAAAACAAACTCTGATTTGTGTAATTTAATTCGGTAAATTCTTTAAAATAAGACGGGGCGTTACAGTTTGGTATCAGAGCCAGTCTGCGTTTCTATAGACTGTCTCTTTTGTTTGTGAACTTATTGACCATTCGACCACTCGCTTTCGTCTCACCGCACTAGCTCATGGTATGAGTTTATTCTTGTGATTACTTTATTTGGGGCTTAGGGAATCTATCCACCTTTGATTTAAATTTGAACTCTAGTGTTTCCTGGCGAACTCTAGATGTAATAGCCCAGTTCTGTATTAATAAAAATGACAGTTTTTAGTTCTAAGTTTGAACTATTTCTTTTTATTAATACTGCTCGTCTTGAGTTCCGAGCCCAGTTATCAGCTATTCAATCCCAGTTATTAATTCTAGTCCATTATTTTAGAAATGGATTTTATTCAGTCGGAATTAATTATCCAAGTTGACAAATAATTGAAACCGAGTACGTTTCGACATATCGTCCAAGTCAAGCCGTGTCCGGAACCGAGTCGTTCGGTCACGAGTCTCGCGCCTAGTTTGGCCTAGTCGAGTATCGAGCCATAGCCGTGCCGAGTCTCGTTCGAGCCCTAGCCGTGCTCATAATCTTACTTAGAATATTTTCTAAGTATGAGATCATTTTATCGAGCCTTAGACATCTTTCCCTCGGTCGAGTATACCGCACCTAGCTCGTGCGTGGCCCCGAGATAACTCGCGCCTAGGGTCCGCGAGTTCGGGCCAAAGCCGTGCCAAGTCCGTACCCAGTTATAACCGAGGTTGTGGAGAATATTTTCTAAGTATTTTTGGGCATGGGTTCAGCCCTTTGGAGTGTTGAGTCCTTGGTCTAAGTATTACCGAGCCCAAGCATGCCTCGCGCCCGAGTGCCGCGAGCCAACTCCATTGCCGAGCCAAGACCTTGGTTTTATGCATGGATTTTTCTAAGTGTCATGGCACTTTTATTCAGCCCTAAGGTGTGCTATGTTCGGCCCAAGAGTTGGTATTATTAGCCCATGCGCAAGTGCCGCGCCCAGCCCAGCCGTGCCGTGCGCCTAGCCCACTTGCGAGTACTTCCTTGGCCCAAAGCATGAGATTTTTGAGCCCAAGTCTTGGCCCAATACCATGCGAGTAATCAGCGGATTATGGGGAGTAATCAAGCCTAATTATGCCCTAAGTTGGATTAAGAAAGTCCAAGATTCCTTGGCATTATTTTAATGTTGAGTGGAGTTGGTCATGTGCTTTTTATATTGAGTTGTGGAAGGATTGTCCTCCACTCACCTCCAGCCGACCAGAATCTTGTCCCTCCACCATGTGGCTGCCTCGGTCAACCTAAGATGCTGCTGCCAGACCTCCAAGACCGCGCCACATCAGTCCAAGACCCGCACCAAAGCCCATGCGCCTATGAGTTGGCGTGAAGATGCTTTGTCCCCCACTTGCTCACCTTGGTTCATCCGCCCATTTGCTCTACTTAAGGTACCTTCTCAGCATTTGTTTCAGCTCTTAGCCTCTTGAGACACTTAAGAAAATTGAGAGAAAATCAAGGATAAATCGAGAGCAAGGCATTAAGCCATTCCGCGCGCGCAAGCCACCCCGAGGAAGAGGAGAGCCCTGTTCACCTTGTTCCAGCCTAGTTGTCTCGAGGCTTATCATTATTCAAGCATTGTTTGGATTTTTCTAAGTCTCTTGAGGCTATCCTCCTTAGCCATTCAAGCCCCAAAGTCGAGCCAAGGACTCCAAGGCCGCGAGCTAGCCGAGGAAATTCACCTTCGCACCTTTTCGAATTCGAGCAAGGTTAGCTCATGTTTCTCATTTTTCTCAGCCTTGTCATGATAAAATAGAAATTATCATGTATAGAAATAATGCCATGCATGTGAGATATAAGGAGATATGATTTTTCGAACTTATAAGCCCTAATTTCAAAAGTTCTTGTACATGCATGATATGGCCGAGATTAGTAGCTTAAAAATTCCCAAAATCATGAGTATGACATTGTTAAGAGATTAGCATGCTTTGAGTTCATGTGTTCGGTCAAGTGGCTAAGTGGAATTGAGCTATTTTAGTGAACGTTATCTGATAGAGTAGAGCATCTTAGCATATTATAGAGCATATGACGAGCATAGTACTTAGTATATTTGTTTGCTTATATTTTTATGTAGCTTGAGAAGTCAACTACCAGCACAGCCGCACTTACATATTTTCAAAGCAGATCAGGTGGGGACCCAGTCTGGGTTATACATTGAGTATAATGTCGATCTAACGTTCAGGTATGTATATGAGTTTTATCCGCTTGGGGTTAAGGCCAAGTTTGCCTTCCCTAAGTTCTGGTGGTGGCCCATTTTGCCATAATTATACCATCAGAGTGTGCACACAGTTACCGGCTAGAGAGTCTGGGAGTTACCGGTTAGAGTGTTCCGGGAGTTACCGGCCATAGTGTTCCGGGAGATTTCAGTTTACTTATATATACCGGTTCTGTGATATCATTATTATTATTGCTGTTTACTTTAGAATGGTTTTTACGAAGTACAAGTGGACCGTACTCACCCCCACTTTATATTTTCAGATGGCAGGGTCGGCAGGCAAGCGGGAGTCCAGCTGTGGTGGTTGTGGTCGTGGAGATGGCACAGCGAGCCGTTCCAGGGACATTTGTTATCATGTTTTGTATAACTAATATAACCACGCAGTTTTAGACTTCCGCTATGCTTTCTCTTATTTCGAACTTGCATGACAGTACTTTCAGACTTAAATAATTTATCCAGTTCGCCAGTACGAACGGGACCAGTTAATATGCAAGATTCGATAAAAGATTTTAATCTGATTTTCTTAAAGTCTAAACCAGTTGTTAGACCTAGTTAAGGAAAACGGATTTCCAAAGCAAATAAGTTTTTAGCAGCATCTCGAGATAAGTTTGCAAACGATTTCGAAAAATTTATAAGCGTTTTCGAAGGTAGAATTTGCGAAAAATTGGCCCTAAGTAGCGGGGTGTTGCAGTTGGTATCAGAGCACCTTTGTCCTTCTGAATGTTTTAAAAGACAGGAAATTTTACAAAACCCGACCACACCACACTCACGCCGCGCCGACTACCAGGTAAGTGCATCCTGTAAAATTTTTTTCAAAGTTTATATAAGCAAACTGTACTATGTCTATGCTCAATAGGATTCAGATAATCCAAACTGTAGATGCTCAAATCAGTATAAGACTCCTAGCAGTATCAGATATGTCCTCTATCAGAATTCAGAACTCTCGATTCGAACTCTAGTCGAACTCTAGATTATCGAGTTATTTTCAGCAACTCGTCAAGAAATTTGTGCCTATTTCAGTATCCAGCGTTTCCTTTCAGCCTTATTCAATTTCATCTCCTGTTCTGACCAAGTTAGGCGGCTTATTCTCAAATGGCCCGTCGTCCGAACCAAGCTCAGAGAGAGATGACTCAGGCTGAGGTAGTCGCCCAGTTTCGCGGCTACAACCCAGATAAGTTTTCGGGGCAGAGAGATCCTCGCCTAGTTGATGAGTGGATCCAGGGTCTCAAGGCCATTTTCGAGATCATCGAGTGCTCCGAGAGGTACAACATTCTGTATGCCCAGGTCCAGATGACAGGAGATGCCAAGCTGTGGTGGAACTCCTACTAGGGCTTGCGCCCTGGTGAGAAGGAGAACCTCACATGGCCACAGTTCAAGGAGATGCTGCGGGATAAGTATTACTCGGATACCTACAAGGCTGAGATGGAGCGTTAGTTCCTGGCGCTTAAGCAGGGCCACCGCTCAGTGGATGAGTATGAGCAGGAGTTTGTACGTCTCGGGTCCTTTGTTCCCTATTTGGTGGACACTGAGACGAAGGAGGCGAGACGCTTTCGTGACGGGTTACTGCCAGCTATCCATCACCACGTAGCGGGAAATGGCGTCCAGTCTTACGCCGATGTTGTCGCCAAGGCCCAGAAGACAGATGCAAGTCTCAGGATGGATCTAGTACAACCATCAGTTCAGCTCCCGGTGTTGCCCCCAGCTCAATATCCGGCATTGCCCCCAGCTCAGCCAGCGCCTGTCCAGCAGGCGAAGCCTAAGAACAAGAGGAAGTGGAAGGGTCAGCAGAACGACCGGAGGAACAGGCAGAGACAGCCACAGATTCCACCATGTGGCACCTGCGGACGCCCACACCGCGGAGACTGTCTTGCCGGGCAGAACATTTGCTACAACTGTCGGAGGCCCGGACATACCATCAGGAACTATCCGGATAGGCAGCAGCAGCAGCAGCCCCGACAGCAGCAGCAGCAGCAGCAGAGGCCGCCTCAGCAGCAGAGGCAAGGACAACAAGCCCAGGTTTATGCAGTCGAGCAGGCTGAGGCAGAGCAGAACCCAGGTACTATGTCTGGGATGATTATTTTAAATGATATGCCTATATTTTCCCTGTTCAACACTGGTGCGACGCACTCGTTTGTGTCGACCCGATGTGTAGAGGCCATTGAAGTTCAACCCATCAACACTTTTGACCCTCTCGAGGTGAGCCTAGCCTCGGGAAGGAAGATAGTGACGAGCTCCAAGGCTGAGGACCTTAACCTTAGTATTGGCGGCCGAATCTTGAAGGCCGAAGCTTATGTTAACGAGATGAGGGATTTCGACCTCATTCTCGATATGGATTGGTTGACGCGTTATCGAGCGGACATTCATTGTCACGATCGGGAGGTTATTCTAAATCTTTCGAAGGACAGTCAGATTACGTTTTTCGGCTCGAAGACGCGAACCCTACCTCGTGTCGTTTTGATGGCGAAGGCGAGGAAGATTCTACGCAGAGGAGATTGTCAGGGTTACCTGGTGAGCCTTGTCGTTGAAGGATCAAGAGCTCAGACACCTCACGACGTTCCAATTGTTCGTGAGTTTGTGGATGTGTTCCCGGATCAGCTACCAGGAGGACCACCCAGCAGGCAGGTGGAGTTCACCATTGATCTTGTTCCCGGAGCAGGACCGGTGTCTAAGGCACCATACCGTATGGCCCCGAAGGAGTTACAGGAGTTGAAGACTCAGATCGAGGAGTTGTTGAAACTCGGTTTTATCCGACCAAGCGTCTCACCTTTGGGAGCACCCGTCCTATTCGTCAAGAAGAATGACGGATCCATGAGAATGTGCATCGATTACCGGGATCTCAACCGGTTAACGGTGAAGAATAAGTATCCGCTCCCCAGGATAGACGACTTGTTTGACCAGCTAAAAGGAGCTTGCGTATTTTCCAAGATTGATTTACGCTCAGGCTATCATCAGCTGAAGATTAAGGAGTCCGATGTAGCCAAGACTGCTTTCTGGACGAGATATGTGTAATAGCCCAGTTCTGTATTAATAAAATGACAGTTTTTAGTTCCCAGTTGAACTATTTCTTTTTATTAATACTGCTCGTCTTGAGTTCCGAGCCCAGTTATCAGCTATTCAATCTCAGTTATTAATTCCGGTCCATTTATTTTAGTAATAGATTTTATTCAGTCGGAATTAGTTATTTCAGTTGACGAATAATCGAAACCGAGTTTGTTTCGATAAATCGTCCAAGTTTAGCCGTGTCCGGAACCGAGTTGTTCGGTCGCGAGTATCGCGCCTAGTTCGCGCCTAGCCAATTCTCGAGCCCTAGTTGTCTCGAGTCTTGTTCGAGCCCTAGCCATGCTCATAGCCTTACTTAGAATATTTCTAAGTATGAGATCATATTTGTCAAGCCTAGGATGTTATTCCCTCGGTCTAGTATACCGCACCTAGTTCGTGCGTGGCCCCGAGATCACTCGCACCTAGGGTTCGCGAGTTCGGGCCAAAGTCGTGCCGAGTCCGCACCTAGTCAAGACCAAGTATTAAGGGGATTTTCTTAAGTCTGGTGGCACCTAAGTGTGGCCATTTTTCAGCCATAGGCAAGGGTTAGCCTCGGTCCAAGTGTATGCCGAGCCCAAGCCGAAGGACAGCGCCCTAGTCCGCGCGCTAGTGGCTAATACCGTGCGAGGAGGCCCAAGACATGGCCAAGTGCTCATGGGATTTTTCTAAGTATTATGCATCAAGATAGGATCATGGGCCATGCCATTTATGCCTTAGAAAGTCATTTTTCTCGGTCCAAGGTTTGTCCCGCGCCCAGTCCGCGTGCACAGGCCCGTTCGCGCAGCCCAGCGCCCAGCCCAGGGCCGTGTGCAGCCCAGCTCGCGCCCAGCGCGCCCAGCCCAGCGCCAGCAGCGACAGCCCATCATTTGGAGCCCAATTCTTGAAATTCCGGCCCACTTCCTTCCATGACCCAATGCTGCGTGTATTAAGGACTTAATGAGGGTCATTTAGGGCTAAGATGTCCCTAAGAAAGTGTTAAGGAAGTCAGCCTATGATTAAGCCAAAGTGGAGCATGTGCTTGTGGAATATTTTATTCAAGTGTGTAAGGCATTGTCCCCCACTACCTCCTCCTCCACCTTGGGACCGACCAGACC
>BKCP01006060.1:341784-382274 GCA_008636005.1 Striga asiatica | reverse complement strand
TNATTTTACCCGGTTCGCCAGTACGAACGGGTCCAGACTAATATGCATGATTCGTAAAAATATAAACCTGAATTCTTTAAGTCTAAACCAGTTGTTAGACCTAGGTTAAAGAAATGGGTTTTTAAGCAGAAAAGTCCTTAGCAGCATCCCGAGATAGTTTGCAAATGATTTCGAAAAATTTATAAGCGTTTTCGAAAGAGTTAAAATTTGCGAAAAATTGGCCCTAGTTAGCGGGGTGTTGCAGTTGGTATCAGAGCACTTTTGTGCTTCTGAATGTTTTAAAAGACACGGAATTTTTGCAAAACTCGACCACACCACACTCACGCCGCGCCGACTACCAGGTAAGTGCTTGCTGAAAAAGTTTTTCAAAGTTTATATAAGCAAACCGTACTCTGTCTATGCTCAATAGGATTCAGATAATCTGAACTCTAGATGCTCAGATCAGTATAAGACTCCTAGTAGTATCAGTTATGTCCTCTATCAGATTTCAGAACTCTAGATTCGAACTCTAGTCGAACTCTAGATTATCGAGTTATTTTTAGCAACTCGTCAAGAAATTTGTGCCTATTCCAGTATTCAGCGTTTCCTTTCAGCCCTATGCAATTTCATCCTCCTGTTCTGACCCAGTTACGCGGCTTATTCTCAGATGGCCCGTCGTCCGAACCAAGCTCAAAGAGAGATGACCCAGGCTGAGGTAGTTGCCCAGTTTCGCGGCTACAACCCAGACAAGTTCTCGGGGCAGGGAGACCCTCGCCTAGTTGATGAATGGATCCAGGGTCTCGAGGCCATCTTCGAGATCATTGAGTGCTCCGAGAGGCATAGCATTCTGTGTGCTCAGGTCCAGATGACAGGAGACGCCAGGCTGTGGTGGAACTCCTACTGGGGCTTGCGCCCTGGTGAGAAGGAGAACCTCACCTGGGCACAGTTCAAGGAGATGCTGCGGGAGAAGTATTACCCGGATACCTACAAGGCTGAGATGGAGCGCCAGTTCTTGGCGCTTAAGCAGGGCCCCCGCTCGGTAGATGAGTATGAGCGGGAGTTTGTTTGTCTCGGGTCCTTTGTCCCGTATCTGGTGGACACCGAGAAGAAGAAGGCGAGACGTTTCCGTGACGGGCTTCTGCCAGCTATCCGTCACCATGTTGCGGGACACGGCGTCCAGTCTTACGCCGATGTCGTCGCTAGGGCCCAGGAGTGCATGCCAGTCTCAAGATGGACTCAGTTCAGCCCCCAGTGTTGCCCCCAGCTCAGTATCCGGCACTACCCCCAGCTCAGCCAGCGCCTGTCCAGCAGGCAAAGCCTAAGAACAAGAGAAAGTGGAAGGGTCAGCAGAATGACTGGAGGAACAGGCAGAGACAGCCACAGGTCCCACCATGTGGCACATGCGGACGCCCACACCGCGGAGAGTGTCTTGCTGGGCAGAACGTCTGCTTTCACTGTCGGAGGCCCGGACATACCGTCCGGAACTGTCCGGATTGGCAGCAGCAGCAGCAGCCTCAGCAGCAGCCCCAACAGCCACAGCAACAGCAGAGGCGAGGACAGCAGGCTCAGGTGTATGCAGTTGAGCAGGCTGAGGCAGAGCAGAACCCATGTACTATGTCCAGAATGATTGTTTTGAATGATGTACCTATTTTTGCTCTGTTCGACACTGGTGCGACGCACTCTTTTGTGTCGACTCGATGTGTGGAGGCCATTGGAGTTCAGCCCATCAACACTGTTGACCCTCTCGAGGTGAGTCTAGCCTCGGGAAGGAAGATAGTGACGAGCTCCAAGGCAGAGGACCTTAACCTTAGTATTGGCGGCCGAATCCTGAAGGCCGAAGCTTATGTTATCGAGATGAGGGATTTCGACCTCATTCTCGGTATGGATTGGTTGACGCGTTACCGAGCGGACATTCGTTGCCACGATCGGGAGGTTATTCTTCATCTTCCGAAGGACAGTCAGATCACCTTGTTCGGCTCGAAGACGCGAACCCTACCTCGTGTTGTATCGATGGCGAAGGCGAGGAAGATTCTGCGCAGAGAAGATTGTCAGGGTTACCTGGTGAGCCTTGTCGATGAAGGATCGAGAGCACAGACACCTCACGATGTTCTAGTTGTTCGTGAGTTCGTGGATGTGTTCCCGGATCAGCTACCAGGAGGACCACCCAGCAGGCAGGTGGAGTTCACCATCGATCTTGTTCCAGGAGCAGGACCGGTGTCTAAGGCACCATACCGTATGGCTCCGAAGGAGTTGCAGGAGCTGAAGACGCAGATCGAGGAGTTGTTGAAACTTGGTTTTATCCGACCCAGCGTCTCACCTTGGGGAGCACCCGTCCTATTCGTCAAGAAGAAAGACGGATCCATGAGAATGTGCATCGATTACCGGGATCTCAACCGGTTAACGGTGAAGAATAAATATCCGCTCCCCAGGATAGACGACTTGTTTGACCAGCTGAGAGGAACCCGCGTATTTTCCAAGATCGATTTACGCTCCGGCTATCATCAGCTGAAGATTAAGGAGTCCGATGTAGCCAAGACTGCTTTCCGGACGAGATATGGACACTACGAGTTCGTGGTTATGCCGTTTGGTTTGAGTAATGCGCCGGCGGTGTTCATGGACTTGATGAATCGGGTGTTCCATCCGTACTTAGACCAATTTGTTATCGTCTTTATTGATGACATTTTGGTCTACTCCAGGAGTTTGGAGGAGCATGAGCAGCATCTGAGGGTTGTTCTCGGGACCCTTAGACAAGAAAAGCTGTACGCCAAGTTCTCGAAGTGTGAATTTTGGCTGAAGCGAGTGGCATTTTTTGGCCACATCATCACTGAGAGAGGCATTGAGGTTGATCCGGCGAAGATTGCTGCAGTTCGGAACTGGTCAGCGCCCAAAAGTCCCACCGAGGTCCGCAGTTTTCTCGGTCTAGCAGGGTACTATCGCAGGTTTATCGAGGGATTTTCTAAGATTGCCCTCCCCTTGTCCAAGTTGACGAGGAAATCTGTGAAGTTTGAGTGGACGAGTCGTTGTGAGGAGAGCTTCCAGGAGCTCAAGAAGAGGCTTACGACGGCTCCAGTGCTGACTATTCCGGATCCTACTCGAGGTTTCACCATCTATAGTGATGCCTCGAAGCAGGGTCTTGGGTGTGTGCTGATGCAAGATGGCCAAGTCGTTGCGTACGCTTCACGCCAGTTGAAGCCCCATGAACAGAATTACCCTACGCATGACCTAGAATTGGCAGCGATTGTGCAGGCACTCAAGATTTGGCGCCATTATCTGTATGGTGGTCGGTGTGAGATCTTTACCGATCACAAAAGTTTGCAGTATATCTTCACTCAGAAGGAGCTCAACATGCGCCAACGGCGATGGTTGGAGCTTGTGAAAGATTATGACTGCACCATACAGTACCATCCGGGGAAGGCGTACGTGGTAGCAGACGCCCTAAGCCGTAAGGTGAGGGGTGAGTCAGTCTGTTCTATCACTGATCAGCGCCAGCTTATCCGAGAGTTTGCCCGGATGCAGATTGAGGTCGTCGAATCGCTTCCTAAGGAGATTTCGGGGAGTGTTAGCTCGATGCGAGTTCAGCCCATGCTGAGAGACAGAATCCGGCGGGAGCAATCCTGCGATCAGTTCATTCGCACTTTAGAGGCGAAGGTTCACGCCGAAGGCATAGAGGGCTTTTACCGAGGCATAGATGGAGCCTTGGAGTTCAGGGGCCGCATTGTCGTGCCAAAAGTCGGGACGTTACGCAAGGAAATCCTGACTGAGGCCCACAGTGCGCCATACTTAGCCCACCCTGGGAGTACCAAGATGTACCACGACCTGAAAAGGTCGTTCTGGTGGCGAGGAATGAAGAGAGATGTAGCAGACTTCGTGAAGAAGTGCTTGGTCTGTCAGCATGTAAAGGCCGAGCACAAGAGTCCCATAGGTCTGCTACAGCCACTTGAGATTCCCAGCTGGAAGTGGGAAGAGGTGACCATGGACTTCGTCACGGGACTACCTAAGTCGTCCGAGCACCATGACGCGATTTGGGTAGTGGTAGACAGGCTGACGAAAGTCGCACATTTTATGCCTGTGGCGATGACCATGTCAATGGATCAGTTTGCCGAGATATATACCCGTGGTGTTATTCGACTCCACGGAGTGCCCGTTACGATCATATCCGATCGAGATCCCAGATTCACCAGCCGATTCTGGGAGAGTTTGCATGAGGCAATGGGCACCTAGCTAAAGTTTAGTTCGGCTTACCATCCAGAGACGGACGGCCAGTCCGAGAAGACGATCCAGACGCTCGAAGATATGCTCCGAGCCTTGATTCTGGACAGAGGTGCTAAGTGGGAGGAGTGGCTGCCCCTAGCTGAGTTCGCCTATAACAACAGTTATCAGGCGTCTATTCAGATGGCTCCCTATGAAGTACTGTATGGCCGCAAGTGTCGGTCGCCCCTTTACTGGGATGACGTCGGAGAGCGACGAGTACTCGGTCCGAAGTTGATCGAGGAGACAGTTGAGCAAGTAGCCTGGATCAGAGAGAGGCTCAAGACAGCTCAGAGTCGGCAAAAATCCTCAGCCGATCAGCATAGACGAGAGATGCATTTTGAGCCCGGAGATCATGTTTTCCTGAAGGTTCGACCGATGAGAGGGGTCGTTCGCTTCGGGAAGAGAGGGAAGTTGCATCCTCGCTATATAGGCCCGTTCGAGATTCTCGAGCGAGTGGGCGAAGTCGCCTATCGATTGGCTCTGCCTCCCGAGTTGGCTGGCGTGCACAACGTGTTCCACGTTTCGATGCTACGCCCATACGTGTGCGATCCCGAGCATGTGCTTCAGCACAGCGAGATTCAGCTTCAGCCAGATTTGACTTATGAGGAGCAGCCGATAGCGGTTCTGGATCGAAAGGTCCTTCGGCTCAGGAACCGAGACGTTCCCCTCGTTCGTATCAGGTGAAATCGCCAAGGAGATTCAGATGCCACATGGGAGCGCGAGGCAGATGTTAGAGCTCGTTTTCCAGATTTTGAGTTCTGATATGTACCCAGTTGTATATATTTTCAGTTCTTGTATTTCTCCAGTTTAGTATTTCCGAGGACGGAAATATTTTAAGGGAGATAGATTGTAATAGCCCAGTTCTGTATTAATAAAATGACAATTTTTAGTTCCCAGTTGAACTATTTCATTTTATTAATACTGCTCGTCTTGAGTTCCGAGCCCAGTTATCAGCTATTCAATCTCAGTTATTAATTCCGGTCCATTTATTTTAGTAATGGATTTTATTCAGTCGGAATTAGTTATTTCAGTTGACGAATAATCGAAACCGAGTTTGTTTCGATAAATCGTCCAAGTTTAGCCGTGTCCGGAACCGAGTTGTTCGGTCGCGAGTATCGCGCCTAGTTCGCGCCTAGCCAATTCTCGAGCCCTAGCCATGCTCATAGCCTTACTTAGAATATTTCTAAGTATGAGATCATATTTGTCAAGCCTTGGATGTTATTCCCTCGGTCTAGTATACTGCACCTAGTTCGTGCGTGGCCCCGAGATCACTCGCGCCTAAGGTTCGCGAGTTCGGGCCAAAGTCGTGCCGAGTCCGCACCTAGTCATGACCAAGTATTAAGGGGATTTTCTTAAGTCTGGTGGCACCTAAGTGTGGCCATTTTTCAGCCATAGGCAAGGGTCAGCCTCGGTCCAAGTGTATGCCGAGCCCAAGCCAAAGGACCGCGCCCTAGTCCGCGCGCTAGTGGCTAATACCGTGCGAGGAGGCCCAAGACATGGCCAAGCGCTCATGGGATTTTTCTAAGTATTATGCATCAAGATAGGATCATGGGCCATGCCATTTATGCCTTAGAAAGTCATTTTTCTCGGTCCAAGGTTTGTCCCGCGCCCAGTCCGCGTGCACAGGCCCGTTCGCGCAACCCAGCGCCCAGCCCAGGGCCGTGTGCAGCCCAGCTCGCTTCAGCGCGCCCAGCCCAGCGCCAGCAGCGACAGCCCATCATTTGGAGCCCAATTCTTGAAATTCCGGCCCACTTCCTTCCATGACCCAATGCTGCGTGTATTAAGGACTTAATGAGGGTCATTTAGGGCTAAGATGTCCCTAAGATAGTGTTAAGGAAGTCAGCCTATGATTAAGCCAAAGTGGAGCATGTGCTTGTGGAATATTTTATTCAAGTGTGTAAGGCATTGTCCCCCACTACCTCCTCCTCCACCTTGGGACCGACCAGACCTGCTCTCCATCATATTTTAATGCCTTGGTCAGTCAAGGTGCCCCTGCAAACCCTCCAAGTTCGTGCAAACAGCCCCAAACCATGTCCCCATGCACATGTGATGTGTGTGTGTCTCCACTTTGAGCATTGTTTTCTCCGCCCATGCATTTCCCTTATAAGGCCACCTTCAGCTGAGTGTTAGAGCTCTTGGATACTCATAATTTTCGAGCATAATACTTAGCACATTGAGGGAAAACAAGAGAAAAACCGAGAGCAAGCCAAGGCAAGCCTAGCCGCGCGCGCGTGTGCCCCGGGGAAGAGGAGTGCTCGTGTCCAGCTTGTACCAGCCTAGTTATCTCGAGGCTTATCATTATCCAAGCTTAGTTTGGATTTTTCTAAGTCTCTTGAAGCTATCCTCCTCAGCCATTCAAGCCCCTAAGTCGAGGGTAGTCTCCTAGGCCATTTGCGAGCCCGAGCAAAGGCCATTAGCACCATTCGCGAGCTCGAGCAAGGTTAGCTCGTGACTTTCATTTTTTCTAGCTTATTCATGATAAAATAAGATTTATCATGTATAAAAATGATGCCATGCACGAGAAGAATATGGAGATTTGGATTTTTGAAGATTTAAGCCCTAATTTCGTAAGTTATGGTACATGCATGATATGGCCGAGATTAGTATCTTAAAAATCCTCAAAAATCATGAGTATGACATGGTTAAAACAGTTTCATGCTTTGAGTTCATTTGTTCGGTCGAATTGATAAGTGAAATCGAGCCATTTTCACCTCCGAACCTAAGTATATGTACATGCATGTATTAGCCAATGTTCTAGCCTCATTAGCCATGATTTTTTATGTATATCATTCGGCCCTAGGTCATTTTTCATGTTGAACAAGTTCATTTTTGTGCCCTAGGGTGGCCTCGTGCCTAATCGGCCCTATAAGTCCACCGCCAAATCCAACCGAGGTCTCTCAGTGAATTTTGACATTTTTGAGTATATTATGTCATATTATGTTGGTTTGGTTCAGTAGTCCCAGGTAAAGTTGCCGGAAGTTGGGCAAAAGACCGGCTAGGGTCACCAGCCGCGCCAGCCGCGCGTGCCGTGCCCGTGCCGCGTCACAGGGGCCAGGCAGTGCCCCTGTCCGTGCCCGCGCCTAGCGCTCGCGAGGCACCGCAGTCCCCAGTGCACGTGACAGCGCCCAGCCGCGCCTGTCCGTGCCAGCCCGCGAGGTCTCAGCGCCAGTCGCGCCAGAGCACCTCCGACAGCGCCCGGCAGCGCTGTCCCAGTGTCATGCACGCGTGATCCCGAGCCAGTCGCTCGTACCACGCGGAGTCGACCTCGGGTCGTGCCAGCAGCGCACCCGAGTGTCCAGTGCCGTGCTGTAGTGACCCCGAGTCAGGTCCAGAGGCCTCGGGACGTGCCCAGCAGCACGCCCGAGTAGTCAGTTAGCCCGGGACGTGCCCAGCAGCATGCCCGCGTGCCCAGGGTCGCCCGGTAGCACCCTGACAGCCCTAGCCGCGCCCGAGCCGCGCGAGTAGTGTCTGGCCACGTCAGTTCTCGCGCCAGTCGCACTCGGGTCGTGCCAGCCGCACGCCCAGTGCCCAGTCAACCCGGGTACGCGCCAGTTCCCGCGTCCCTCGTGCTCGACCGTGCCCAGCAGCACGCCAGCACACCCAGTGACTCTCGGTCGTGCCCAGCCGCACCTAGTGGCACCAGTCGTGCCAGGGCCCGTGCCAGCCGCACAGCCCGCGCCCAGCAGCGCCTAGTACCGTGCCCGGTCGCACCCAGCTAGTGCCCAGCGCCGTGCCATGGCCCCAGCAGGCCCGGCACGGGATCGAGCCCGGCCAGTCCGAGCAGCCCGTGACCAACCGGTCCAGTGTGACCCGGTGGTCCAACCGGGTCCGGTCCAGCCCGACCCGGTTCAGCCAGTTAGCGAACCGGCCGGTTTAGCCGGCGGTTCGAGTCCGTTTTGGTTCGTGATTTTCGGTCCGAGTCTTATTCCGAAATTTAAGTATTTTTCCGAGCCAAACCAGATCAGTTAAGCATATCAGTATTATTTCCGGACTTAGAATTATTTCTGTGAACCCTTAGAGCGTTCCTTTATATCCGGATGAGTAATCTGATAGAGTAGAGCATCCTAGCATATTTTTGAGCATATGACGAGCATAGTACTTAGTATATTTGTTTGCTTATATTTTTATGTAGCTTGAGGAGTCAGCTACCAGCACAGCCGCACTTACTCATTTTCAAAACCGATCAGGTGGGGACCCAGTCTGGGTTATACATTGAGTTTAATAGTCGATATCACGTTCAGGTATGTATATGAGTTTTATCCACTTTGGGTTAAGGCCAAGTTTGCCTTCCCTAAGTTCTGGTGGTGGCCCAGTTTGCCCTAGTTATACCATCAGAGTGTGCACACGGTTACCGGCCAGAGTGTTCCGGGAGTTACCGGCCAGAGAGTTCCGGGAGTTACAGTTTACTTATATATACCAGTTTGTGATATCATTATTAATATTGCTGTTTACTTTAGAATGGGTTTTTATGGAGTACAAGTGGACCGTACTCACCCCCACTTTATATTTTCAGATGGCAGGGTCGGCGGGCAGGCGTGAGTCAAGCTGTGGTGGTGGTGGTCGTGAGTTCCGCACGAAAGCTGTTCCCGGGACATTTGTTTAAACTGTTTGTAAACTAAATAATTCCACGCATTTCAGACTTCCGCTATGCTTGTGTTTAATTTCGAACATGCATGATGCTATTTTCAGACTTAAATAATTTTACCCGGTTCGCCAGTACGAACGGGTCTAGACTAATATGCATGATTCGTAAAAATATAAACCTGAATTCTTTAAGTCTAAACCAGTTGTTAGACCTAGGTTAAAGAAATGGGTTTTTAAGCAGAAAAGTCCTTAGCAGCATCCCGAGATAGTTTGCAAATGATTTCGAAAAATTTATAAGCGTTTACGAAAGAGTTAAAATTTGCGAAAAATTGGCCCTAGTTAGCGGGGTGTTGCATATGGGCACTACGAGTTCGTGGTTATGCCGTTTGGTTTGAGTAATGCGCCAGCTGTGTTCATGGACTTGATGAATCGTGTGTTCCATCAGTACTTAGACCAATTCGTTATCGTCTTCATCGATGACATTTTGGACTACTCCAGGAGTTTGGAGGATCATGAGCAGCACCTGAGGGTTGTTCTCGGGACCCTTAGGCGAGAAAAGCTGTACGCCAAGTTCTCCAAGTGTGAATTTTGGCTGAAGCGAGTGGCATTCTTAGGCCACATTATCACTGAGAGAGGCAAAGAGGTTGATCCAGCGAAGATTGCCGTCGTTCGGAACTGGTCAGCGCCCAGAAGTCCTGTAATAGCCCAGTTCTGTATTAATAAAAAATGACAGTTTTTAGTTCCAAGTTGAACTATTTCTTTTTATTAATACTGCTCGTCTTGAGTTCCGAGCCCAATTATCAGTTATTCAATCTCAGTTATTAATTCCGGTCCATTTATTTTCTAGTAATGGATTTCATTCAGTCGGACTTAATTATTCAAGTTGACGAATAATCGAAACTGAGTATGTTTTGATAAATCGTCTAAGTCTAGCCGTGTCCGGAATCGAGTCGTTCGGTCACGAGTATCGCGCCTAGTTCGCGCCTAGTCAATGCTCGAGCCCTAGTAGTCTCGAGTCTTGTCCAAGCCCTAGCCGTGCTCATAGCCTTACTTAGAATATTTTCTAAGTATGAGATCATTCTTATCGAGCCCGAGTCATCTTTTCCCTCGGCCAAGAATAACCGCATCAAGCTCGTGCGTAGCCAAGGTCACTCGCGCCAAGGTTCGCGAGTGCGCACCAAAGCCGTGCCAAGATGGCCCTATTTATAGCCGAGTAGTTATGGGAATAATTCTAAGTATAGAGGCTCTTATATTCAGCGTATACCCGAGCAAGTCCTTCTCGTTCCAAGTCCCTAGCGCCGAGCTCGAGCAATGCGCATGCTAGCCCTCTCGTGACCCCATGCTAAAGCCTTGGTCATGACCGAGTGGGATGGTATATTTTTCTAAGTATCTTGAGCATCCATATTCAGCCCTAAGTGTGGTATTTTTCCAGCCCAAGGGATGGCTTATTTTCAGCTCATGCGCTAGTGCCGCGCCAGCCCAGCCGTGCCGCGCGCCTAGCCCACGCGAGTGGCTTGCTTTGGCCCAATGCTTGATAATTCCCAAGCCCAATCCTATGGCCCAAGTCAGGCGAGTATTAGCAGGGTAATGAGGGGTTAAGTAAGCCTAATTATGCCCTAAGATGGATTAAGAAAGTCCAAGAATCTTTGGCAATATTTTAAGGCTAAGTGGGGTGAGGGACAAGCATTATTATATTCATGTGTGTAAGTGTTTGTTCTCTCATGTGCTACCATCCTGACCAGAGCTTTTGTCCCATCCATTATGCTCTGCAAGATGCTCTTTGGACTCGTGCAAATCAGTCCCAAAGCCTGCCCAAGACCCCTCAAAGTCCGCCCCAAGACCGCGCCACCCTAGGCCATGCGCATGTGGACTTTGTGCCTCCCACTTGAGAACCTTGTGGACTCCGCCCCTCTCCCCATATAAGGGGCACTTCTCAGTCCACTTTCAGCTCTTGGACATCTTAAATCACTTAAGTATATTGAGGGAGAAGTGAGAAAAGCCGAGAGAAGCCATAAGCCTAGTCGCGCGCGCGTGTGACCCGAGGAGGAGGAGAACTCGTGTTCCGATTGTTTCCAACCATACCTCTCGAGACTTAGCATTTTCTAATTAATGTTTGGATTTTTCTCAGTCTATAGAGCTCGAGTTGTCCAGCCATTCTAGCCTCCAAGCCGAGGCCAAGTTCATAGTGCTGCAAGTGAACCCGAGCTAGGGTCTTTGGCACCATTTCGTGTTCGAGCAAGGTAAGCTCCTACCTATCTTTTTTCCCAGCTTATTCATGATAAAATAGGAATTATCATGTTGAAAAATGATGACATGCATGTTCATATTATGGAGTTCCAAAATTTTGAACATTTGAGCCCTAATTTCGTAAGTTTATGTACATGCATGATATGGCCGAGTTTGATAGCTTAAAAATCCTCAAAAATCATGAGATTGACATGGTTAAAAGATTAGCATGCTTTGAGTTCATTTGTTCGGTCAATTTGTTAAGTGAAATCGAGCCATTTTCACCTCCGAACCTAAGTCTATGTGCATGCATGTATTGACCTATGTTCTAGCCTCATTAGCCATGGTTTTTGATGCTTAGTATTCGGCCCTTAGTGTTTTGATAAGTTGAGCATGTTAGTTCGGTGACCTAGGGTCCAAAGGTGCCATATAGGCCCTACCGGATCGAGCCCTCATCCACCCGAGTTGCCCTAACATTTCTTGGCATTTTTACATGTTTTTATCATGTTAAGTTGCTTTGGGTTGGTAGTCACCGGAAAAGTTGCCGTAAGTTCGGCAAAGGACCGGCTAGGGTCACCAGCCGCGCCAGTCACGCGTGCCGTGCTCGTGTGATGAGTGATCGTGCGTCTGATTGTCGGTCGAGCCACAGAAGCGCCTCGGTCACGACGATAGGTTCGGAGGTTCACTTGCGCGCCCCTTCGAGAATTAATTGCAAAAGAAAACGTAGGGAATTCTAGAGCAAAGAGTTGAACAAAGTTCGGATTTTTTATATAAATTTCTGAATGATCCAAATAACAAGAGCATAGGCCTTTATATAGGCATCAAAGTAAATCTAGTCCTAATCAAACTAAACAACCAATTAAGCAATAAAATATTAAGAGTCCTAAATAATCTAGAAAGCATAAAGTAATAAGGAAACTAAAGATCTAGAAGAATCCTAAAGATCCTTGACTTGCGCGGCACGTCCAAAACCCTAACCGCCACGGGTCTCGCCTTTGGCCGCTTTACCTATTGCCTCGAGGACTAAGGCATCCTTGTCCTCGCGCGCGCATGCAGTCTCCTCATTTGCTTCTCCTAATTCCTCGAGGACTATGGTCGCGTGCGTCTCCCCGCCAGTGCGTGCCCACGCGGCCTCCTGGCCCGCGCCACTTGCGTCCCCGACTCCTTTTCGCGCGTCGCCTTCGTGCCCGGTCATGCCTGCCTCGAGCATATTGCCTCCTTTCCGTGCTAACCTCCTCCTCGCGTGATGATCCCGACTCGCGGCATTCTTGAGTTGCCGTGCCGCATTCTCATCACCGTGTCGCGTCGCAGAGGCCAGGCAGTGCCTCTGTCCGTGCCAGCACCTAGCGCTCGCGAGGCACCGCAGTGATGAGAATGCGGCACGGCAACTCAAGAATGCCGCGAGTCGGGCTTGTCACGCGAGGAGGAGGTTAGCACGGAAAGGAGGCAATACGCTCGTGCTTGAGGCAGGCATGACCGGGCACGAAGGCGACGCGCGAAAAGGAGTCGGGGACGCAAGTGGCGCGGGCCAGGAGGCCGCGTGGGCACGCGCTGGCGGGGAGACGCACGTGACCATAGTCCTCGAGGAATTAGGAGAAGCAAATGAGGAGAGTGCACGCGCACGCGAGGACAAGGATGCCTTAGTCCTCGAGGCAATAGGTAAAGCGGCCAAAGGCGAGACCCGTGGCGGTTAGGGTTTCGGACGTGCCGTGCAAGTCAAGGATCTTTAGGATTCTTCTAGATCTTTAGTTTCCTTATTACTTTATGCTTTCTAGATTATTTAGGACTCTTAATATTTTATTGCTTAATTGGTTGTTTAGTTTGATTAGGACTAGATTTACTTTGATGCCTATATAAAGGCCTATGCTTTTGTTATTTGGATCATTCAGAGATTTATATAAAAAATCCGAACTTTGTTCAACTCTTTGCTCTAGAATTCCCTACGTTTTCTTTTGCAATTAATTCTCGAAGGGGCGCGCAAGTGAACCTCCGAACCTATCGTCGTGACCGAGGCGCTTCTGTGGGTCGACCGACAATCGAACGCACGATCACTCATCATTGGTGCTTTCATGAG
Organism: Striga asiatica; assembly: GCA_008636005.1. Taxonomy (NCBI): domain Eukaryota; kingdom Viridiplantae; phylum Streptophyta; class Magnoliopsida; order Lamiales; family Orobanchaceae; genus Striga; species Striga asiatica. The sequence goes on along the minus strand of BKCP01006060.1, from coordinate 369,160 downwards.
TTTGATCGTGCATTTTTGTTCCATCTTTTCTTTTAAATTTCGTTTTTCAAAAAAAAAAAGTCCAAATAGTAAAGAGCGAAGGAGGGGGAAGAAAGCCATGGCCAACAAAGAGATGAAAGACAAGCTCGAGAACTTAGACATGCAAGTATGTACCATGAGCGAAGCTATGGGCTTTTTGGCGAAGGGTTCGACTCTACCAAGGCTTCAGTGCGTGATCTCATGGAAATCATGAACCGAAGATTTGATGAGATGGCATGAAGCATCCAACGCCAACCTCACGACCAAGGACGGGGCAGGCGGCCCGATCCACACCATGGCGCGTACGAGCATGAGGAAGAAGAGTTCGAGCAGCGGTCCCAAGCCTCGAACAATCACGATTGACCGCGGATTGACAAACCGCGACTTACGTTATCTATGTTCACCGGAACTGACCCCGACGCTTGGCTCAACCGGGCTGTGCAATATTTTGAGCTTAATGAAACGGCCAGAAACGAGTGGGTGCGTTATGCGGCGTATTATTTAGACGGCGAGGCCAACGTATAGTGGCAATGGCTCGCAAGCGTCTATCGCGGAAGGCAACAAGTAATCGAGTGGGAGAATTTCGAACGCGAACTACTCACGCGGTTCGGAACATCCGACTACCTTAATTACGATGAAGCACTTTCGCACATACGGCAGACTGGGAGTCTACGAGACTACCAAAAGGAGTTTGAACGGCTCGTGTGTCGAGTGCGTGGATGGCCCGAGGGCGCACTGGTGGGTGCGTTCATTGGCGGGTTAAGATTTGATTTGGCTGCAGAAGTTCGATTGGAAAGACCCGATACGATGCAAAGGGCCATGGAAGTTGCTAGGCGGAGGGAGGACCACCTCGCTGCCACTCGAAGAGGACGGGCGGAGCCGCGGTTCCCCGAGCAGCGTCGTGCACCACTGGGCCTAAACATGCCCAATTCGAATCCTCGACCGCCTAATAATCCTCGACCACCTATACCCGAGGTAAAACGGCTTTCGTTCGAGGAGATGCGTAGGCGACGCGAGAAGGGCCTATGTTTCAAGTGCGAGGAAAAGTTTGTACCAGGCCATAGGTGCAAACAGGCGTTCGTGATCGACGTGGTCGAATCTGACGAGGAGGATCCATTGACGGACGAGCTGGAGGTTGATGAGGTCGAGGCACAAGTAGAGGAGGCCGAGATCTCGATGCATGCAATGGCTGGCACGCGCGGACCAAGGACGATGCGGCTACCCGCATGGATCAAGGACCGACGCGTGGATGTGCTCGTCGACAACGGGTCATCACATAATTTTATCAATGCAACCCTCTCCCAGAAGTTGAAGCTACCCACAACCACGGTCGAACCTTTCGACGTGCGCGTGGCCAATGGCGAACGGGTACGATGTTCCGAAGCTTTCAGGGACGTACCGATCAAGTTCCATGGAGTAACCGTCAAGGCTGATCTTTATGCTCTACCACTTGTGGGACCCGACGTAGTGTTGGGGGTCCAATGGCTAGAAGGGTTAAGCGAGGTGACCACCAATTATCGCACGGGGGTCATGAAGTTCGACTCAGGAGCACAGCAAGTCACATTAAGGGCGAGCGAAACAAGTGGAGCCAGGGAAGTGGGTCTCAAAAACATCGAGTAAGTATGGCGAACAGGTGGTCAACTTTATGCAGTAGTGATCGAGGAGCTCGAGGCACACAAAGGAATGGTCGAGCGATCGCAGGAGGAGATACGCGAGTTGCTCGAGCATTTTGGTCGAGTCCTGGGCGATCCGCAAGGGTTGCCGCCACACCGGGAGTTCGACCATCGCATACCACTGGTCGACGAAAAACAAGCAGTGCACGTTCATCCATATCGATACGCGCACTTTCAAAAGATGGAGATCGAGAGACAGGTGAGCGAGATGCTCGAGTCCGGGCTCATTCAGCATAGCACGAGCCCATTCTCGTCGCCGGTCCTACTCGCGAAGAAAAAAGAAGGCACATGCTCGTGCTCGAGGCAGGCATGACCGGGCACGAAGGCGACGCGCGAAAAGGAGTCGAGGACGCAAGTGGCGCGGGCCAGGAGGCTGCGTGGGCACGCGCTGGCGGGGAGACGCACGCGACCATAGTCCTCGAGGAATTAGGAGAAGCAAATGAGGAGAGTGCATGCGCGCGCGAGGACAAGGATGCCTTAGTCCTCGAGGCAATAGGTAAAGCGGCCAAAGGCGAGACCCGTGGCGGTTAGGGTTTCGGACGTGCCGCGCAAGTCAAGGATATTTAGGATTCTTCTAGATCTTTAGTTTTCTTATTACTTTATGCTTTCTAGATTATTTAGGACTCTTAATACTTTATTGCTTAATTGGTTGTTTAGTTTGATTAGGACTAGATTTACTTTGATGCCTATATAAAGGCCTATGCTCTTGTTATTTGGATCATTCAGAAATTTATATAAAAAATCCGAACTTTGTTCAACTCTTTGCTCTAGAATTCCCTACGTTTTCTTTTGCAATTAATTCTCGAAGGGGCGCGCAAGTGAACCTCCAAACCTATCGTCGTGACCGAGGCGCTTCTGTGGCTCGACCGACAATCGGACGCACGATCACTCATCATGCAGCCCCCGCGCACGCGACAGCGCCCAGCAGCGCCTGTCCGTGCCAGCCAGCGAGGTCTTCGCGCCAGTCACGCCAGAGCACCTCCAACAGCGGCCGGCAGCGCTTTCCCAGCATCAGTGCACGCGTGACCTCGAGCCAGTCGCTCGTGCCACGCGGAGTCGACCTCGGGTCGTGCCACCAGCGCACCCGAGTGTTCAGTGCCGTGCCTTAGTGAACCCGAGCCGTGTTCAGAGGCCTCGGAACGTGCCCAGCAGCACGCCCGAGCAATCAGTTTGCCCTGCTCGTGCCAGACGCACTCGGGTCGTGCCCAGTCGCACGCCTAGTGCCCAGTCAGCCCGGGTACGCGTCAGTCCCGCGTCCCTCGTGTTCGGTCGTGCTCAGCAGCGCACCAACACGCACAGTGACCTCGGCCGTGTCCAGCAGCACCCGAGTGGCCCCAGTGTGCCAAGGTCGTGCCAGCCAAGCCTGGCCGTGCCTGTCCGCACCCAGCAGCGCCTAGTGCCGAGGCCAGTCGCACCCAGCTCGTGCCCAGGCCGTGACAGGGCCCCAGTAGGCCCGGCACGGGATCGAACCCGGCTAGTTCGAGCAGCCCATGACCACCCGGTCCAGAGTGAACCGGTGGTCCAACCCGGTCCGGTCTAGCCCGACCCGGTTCACCCAGTTAGCGAACCGGCCGGTTTAGCTGGCGGATCGAGTCCGATTTAGTTCATGATTTTTGGTCTGAGTCTTATTCCGAAATCTAAGTGATTTTCCGAGCCAAACCAGATCAGTCGAGCTTATCAGTCTAATCTCCGGACTTAGAATTATTTCAGTGAACCCTTAGAGCGTTCCTTTATATCCGGATGAATAATCTGATAGAGTAGAGCATCCTAGCACATTATTGAGCATATGACGAGCATAGTACTTAGTATATTTGTTTGCTTATATTTTTATGTAGCTTGAGGAGTCAGCTACCAGCACAGCCGCACTTACCCATTTTCAAAGCAGATCAGGTTGGGACCCAGTCTGGGTTATACATTGAGTATAATAGTCGATATCACGTTCAGGTATGTATATGAGTTTTATCCGCTTTGGGTTAAAGCAAAGTTTGCCTTCCCTAAGTTCTGGTGGTGGCCCAGTTTGCCTTAAATATACCATCAGAGTGTGCACACGGTACCGGACAGAGTGTCCGGGAGTTACCGGCCAGAGTGTCCAGAAGATTACAGTTACCGGCCAGAGTGTCCGGGAGTTTCAGTTACTTTTATGTACCAGATCTGTGATATCATTATTATTATTGCTGTTTACTTTAGAATGAGTTCTTATGGAGTACAAGTGGATCGTACTCACCCCCACTTTATATTTTCAGATGGCAGGGTCGGCGGGCAGGCGTGATTCTAACTGTGGTGGTTGTGGTCGCGAGTTCCGCACGAAAGCTATTCCCGGGACATTTGTTATCATTTTGTAAAACTAAATATTTCCACGCATTTTCAGACTTCCGCTATGTTTGCGTTTATTTTCGAACATGCATGACGTTATTTTCAGACTTAAATAGTTTTACCCGATTCGCCAGTACGAACGGGTCCAGATGAATGTGCATGATTCGTTAAAATATAAATCTGATTTCTTTAAGTCTAAACAAGTCGTTAGACCTTAGTTAAAGAAACAGGTTTTTAAGAAGAAAAGTCCTTAGCAGCATCCCGAGATAGTTTGCAAATGATTTTGAAAAAAAAATTATAAGCGTTTTCGAAAGAGTTAAAGTTTGCGAAAAATTGGCCCTAAGTAGCGGGGTGTTGCAGGTCCCACCGAGGTCCGCAGTTTCCTCGGTCTAGCAGGGTACTATCGCAGATTTATCGAGGGATTTTCGAAGGTTGCCGTCCCTGTAATATCCCATTCAGTAATGAATAAAAGTACTTATTTCAGTTCTAAGTTAGAACTATTTTACTTTTATTAATAGTGATCTTTTATATTTCCAAGCCTTAATAAATCTCTTAGAATTTTATTTTTCATTATAAGGTCAAGATCAATCCATTAATTTGGAAGTAAAATTAAGCAAAGGTTGGCCTTATAAGTAAATTAAGCTCGGTACAAGTTAACTGTGCCGATAAATCCTAATTTATAGTCGAGCCTTAGTATTAAATACTTAGAATTTTTCTAAGTGTTTAAATTCATCAAGTTGATGTAATGACCAGTTCAGTTAGAAACGATTCAGTTGGCTCGACATTAAAGTTAAATCGGAATCGTTTTTCATTAAATTGAGTTAGTCGAGTAAATGTTATAAATTGCCTAAGTATTTTATGTGACTTATATGATTTGATTGATAAGTTATAAGGATTAAGTAGAAGTTATTTAGACAAGAAGGTCTATTTATATTATTAAGAGTATATTCGAAATTATATTCCCAAGTTTCGAGTTTTTTCGATGTTCGGTTGTAGTCGATAATTAAGTTCGATTTCGTTTCCGAAAAATTTATTTTCTTGTATTTTCTTACAAGTTTCAAGATCATTAATAAGAGTTAAAATTTTTTCAGCATAAAAAGGAAAAAGGCCGAAAGCAAAAGATGGAAATCTGAAATTTTTAGAATTTTCGATTTTTCGGTAACCGTTCATTTTAAGTCAGAATTCGGTTCTGTAAATTGGAAATTTTTCATTAAGTCACGAATTTTATCATGGAAATCAAATTAGGATCACATGATGGGTCTTTCTAAGTATTGACTATAGATTTGTTATGTTTACAAGTTATGATTTCCATTCTTTATCTTTATTTATTTTTATAAAATTTTTCTAAGTATTTTTAAGGGATAAATGAGCCATTTTAGCTTAATTTCGAGGCATGGTCAAAGGGAGAAGGTTTGTCTTGATATATGCAAGATAAATCATGCATTACACGTACTTATCAAGGCTTAATCATCTTTGTGCAAGATTTTAGAAAAACATTAATGATAAGGGGCCTATGGTGTTTATTATGATGGAGTGTTGATGTAAAGAAGGTGATGTTGTCTCCTTTGCTACCCTATATAAAGGAGCATTAGCATAGGCTCGAAATTCACATCATAATAAGCAAAGTCTTAGCTATAGAGGGTAAGAAAGAGAGATAAATCGAGAGAAATCGTGACGAAGATAAGTTGAGATCAACTTCCGAAGTTTCATTTTCAAATTTCTTGAAGAAGGTTAGATGCTACCTTTTTAGTATATGTTATAGTTTATATTAAGTGAATATTGATGTATTTTCATGCCATATATATATATATATATTCAAATTCTAAAGAAATTTTAAGCATGAAAAAAAAAATGATAAGTTGTTTCCAGCACAATCACATGTTATATATGTACTGTTTTGATTTGAATTTGAGCATGATATGGATAACCTGGCATGTTAAGCTTATTATGGATATTTCTTGTGTAAGTGCTGAGTATATAGGTGAAAGAATTATGTCATTTGGCATAGTATAGCTTGAGTTATAAATTTTTGAAGTTAAGCATGCAAGTTGAATTTTATGTTCTTTATTTCAGCTGTGACTTTAAAATTGTAATAACTCGATATATACGCATGATAAAATTATGAAATTTTTACGACATGCTTATATATGGGTTAAGAACATGACTGCCAAATTTCATGATTTTATGTTGAGAAATGAACGAGTTAAAATATTTATATGGCATACATGTCAAGATGATTTTATATGCAAGAGTATTCAGTACATGGTTGAGTTTTTAAAATGGAATTTTTAGGAAAAATTCTTATATGAGTGATGAGCAATTTGACCAAGTTTCAGCTCAATATGTTGAGTATGTGATTTTATAAAATTGTTTCAAGTCTAGTATATCAATATCATAATTTATTGTTATGATAAAAACTTGTATTGAATAAGTATCAAGTTTGAGATTTTAATATCAAGCAAGTTTAAGACAAGTTTGATAGATTAAAAATCCGTATAAATCATGTATATGATATTGGTAAAAGTTGAGCATGTTTTGAGTTCATGTATTCAATTAAGTCTAATGTGAAATTTAGTTTATTTTCACATACGAGTTATTTAAGTGACATGCGAGTATAAGCCAATATCTAAGATTTTGAAAGATATTATTTATATGGGTTAAGTATTTGACCTTGAGTAAAAGTTTAAGAAAAGTTTGGTTTTTCAATGATTTAGTATTCATTTGAGAAATAGCATGTTTAATGAATATTTTTAAGATTCGGATAAGTTATTTGGTAGAGTTAAGAATCCCAGCATATTATTGAGTATACGAGCATAATACTTAGTATATTTGTTTATATTGTTATGTAGCTTGAGGAGTTAGCTACCAAAGAACAACACTTACGCTTTTCAAAGTTTCAAAAGAAGAAAGGTGGTGACCCAGACTGGGTATTACATTGAGTATAATATTGATATCATGTTCGAGGTATGTATACAGTTTAAGTTTATACGCTTGGGATGAGGAGACATTCAGTTGTCTCAGAGTATATCCTAAGTTCTGATGGAGGCCGTTTGAGTTGCCTTGAGAAATATCCATCAGATTGTACACAAGTATCCGATTAGATATCGACCAGATTCAGTTTAAGTTACTGGAACAGATTTCCAGTCAAGATATATACCAAAGATCATGATATTGTATTATTATTGTTGTTTACTTTAGTATGGGTGATTTCGGGGTACAAGAGGATCAGTACTCACCCCCATTGTGTTTTTCAGGTAACAGGGTCGGGCTGGAGGTGTGAGCTCAAGAAGTGGTGGTGGTGGTCGTGCACTTTTTTAAGTGGACATTTATTATGAACTTGATATGTCTGTATAATTATTCACGTTTTTAAGTATTGCCGCTACGCATATTGAGACTTGAACTTGCATTATAATAAATTTCAGATTTTAAGTTTTTATCATTTCAGAAGTATGAATATGATATAGTTAAATGCAAGTTTAATTAAATCTGTTTTCTTTATGTCTAAAGAAGTATTAGACAAAGTTTAAAGATAAGCGGATTTCCAAAAAAGATGAGTTTGAGTAGCATCCCGAGTTAGTCGCAAAAGATTTCGAAAGAGCTCAACATGCGCTAGAGGCGATGGTTGGAGCTTGTGAAGGATTATGACTGCACCATACAGTACCATTCGGGGAAGGCAAACGTGGTAGCAGACGCCCTAAGCCGAAAGGTGAAGGGTGAGTCAATTTTTTTTATCACCGAGCAGCGCCAGCTTATACGAGAGTTTGCCTGGATGCAGATTGAGGTCATCGACTCACTTTCTAGGGAGATTTTGGGGAGTGTTAGCTCGATGCGAGTTCAGCCCATGCTGAGAGATAGAATCCGGCGGGAGCAATCCTGCGATCAGTTCATTCGCACTTTAGAAGCGAAGGTTCACGCCAGAGGCATAGAGGGATTTTACCGAGGCACAGATGGAGCCTTGGAGTTCAGAGGCCGCATTGTCGTGCCAAAAGTCGGGACTTTACGCAAGGAAATCCTGACTGAGGCCCACAGTGCGCCATATTTAGCCCACCCTGGGAGTACCAAGATGTACCACGACCTGAGAAGGTCGTTCTGGTGGCGAGGAATGAAGAGAGATGTAGCAGACTTCGTGAAGAAGTGTTTGGTCTGTCAGCAATTTAAGGCCGAGCACAAGAGTCCCATAGGTCTGCTACAGCCACTTGAGATTCCTAGCTGGAAGTGGGAAGAGGTTACCATAGACTTCGTCACGGGGCTACCTAAGTCGTCCGAGCATCACGACGCGATTTGGGTAGTGGTGGACAGGCTGATGAAAGTCGCGCATTTCATGTCGGTGACGATGACCATGTCGGTGGATCAGTTAGCCGAGATATATACCCGTGGGATCATTCTACTCCACGGAGTGCTCGTTACGACCATATCCGATTGAGATCCCAGATTCACCAGCCGATTCTGAGAGAGTTTGCATGAGACAATGGGCACCCAGTTGAAGTTCAGTTCGGCTTACCATCCAGAGACGGACGGCCAGTCCGAGCAGATGATCCAGACGCTCGAGGATATGCTCCGAGCCTTGATTCTGGACAGAGGTGCTAAGTGGGAGAGGTGGCTGCCACTAGTTGAGTTCGCCTATAACAAGAGTTATCAGGCGTCTATTCAGATGGCTCCCTATCAAGCACTTTATGGCCGCAAGTGTCGTTCTCCCCTTTATTGAGATGACGTCGGAGAACGACAAGTACTCGGTCCAAATTTGGTCGAGGAGACAGTTGAGCAGGTATCCTGGATCAGAGAGAGGCTCAAGATAGCCCAGAGTCGGCAAAAATCCTCAGCCAACAAGCATAGACACGAGATGCATTTCGAGCCCAGAAATCATGATTTTATAAAGGTTCGACCGATGAGAGGTGTCTTTCGCTTCGGGAATAGAGGGAAGTTGCCTCGCTATATAGGCCCGTTCGAGGTTCTCGAGCGAGTGGGCGAAGTCGCCTATCGAGTAGCTCTGCCTCCTAAGTTGGCTGGCGAGCATAACGTGTTCCACGTTTCGATGCTACGCCCATACGTGTGCGATCCCGAGCATGTGCTTCAGCATAGGGAGATTCAGCTTCAGCCCGATTTGACCTACGAGGAGCAGCCGGTAACAGTCCTGGACCGAAAGGTTCTTCAGATCAGGAACCGAGATGTTCCCCTCGTTCGTATCAGATGGAATCGCCACGGAGATTCAGATGCCACTTGGGAGCGCGAGGCAGACATCAGAGCTCATTTTCCAGATTTTCAGTTTTGATTGTACCTAGTTGTATATATTTTCAGTTCTTGTATTTCCCCAGTTTTAGTATTTCCGAGGGCAGAAATATTTTAAGGGGGATAGATTGTAATAGCCCAGTTCTGTATTAATAAAATTGATAGCTTTTAGTTCCAAGTTTGAACTATTTCTTTTTATTAATACTGCTCGTCTTGAGTTCCGAGCCCAGATATCAGCTATTCAATCCCAATTATTAATTCCGGTCCATTATTTTAGAAATAGATTTTATTCAGTCGGAATTAATTATCCAAGTTGACGAATAATTGAAATCGAGTACGTTTCGACATATCGTCCAAGTCAAGCCATGTCCGGAACCGAGTCGTTCGGTCACGAGTCTCGCGCCTAGTTCGTGCCTAGTCGAGTATCGAGCCCTAGCCGTGCCGAGTCTCGTTCGAACCCTAGTCGTGCTCATAATCTTACTTAGAATATTTTCTAAGTATGAGATCATTTTATCGAGCCTTAGACATCTTTCCCTCAGTCGAGTATACCGCACCTAGCTCGTGCGTGGCCCCGAGATCACTCGCGCCTAGGGTCCGTGAGTTTGGGACAAAGCCGTGCCAAGTCCGCACCCAAATATAACTGAGATTGTGGAGAATATTTTCTAAGTATTTTCGGGCATGGGTTCAGCCCTTTGGAGTGTTGAGTCCTCGGTCCAAGTATTACCGAGCCCAAGCATGCCTCGCGCCCGAGTGCGGCGAGCCCACTCCATTGCCGAGCCAAGACCTTGGTTTTATGCATGGATTTTTCTAAGTGTCATGGCACTTTTATTCAGCCCTAAGGTGTGCTATGTTCGGCCCAAGAGTTGGTATTATTCTCAACCCATGCGCAAGTGTCGCGCCCAGCCCAGCCGTGTCGCGCGCCTAGCCCACTTGCGAGTACTTCCTTGGCCCAAAGCATGAGATTTTCGAGCCCAAGTTTTGGCCCAATACCATGCGAGTAATTAGGGGATTATGGGGAGTAATTAAGCCTAATTATGCCCTAAGTTGGATTAAGAAAGTCCAAGATTCCTTGGCATTATTTTTATGTTGAGTGGAGTTGGTCATGTGCTTTTTATATTGAGTTGTGGAAGGATTGTCCCCCACTCACCTCCAGCCGACCAGAATCTTGTCCCTCCACCATGTGGCTGCCTCAGTCAACCTAAGATGCTGCTGCCAGACATCCAAGACCGCGCAACATCAATCCAAGACCCGCACCAAAGCCCATGCGCCTAGGAGTTGGCGTGAAGATGCTTTGTCCCCCACTTGCTCACCTTGGTTCATCCACCCATTTGCTCTACTTAAGGGACCTTCTCAGCATTTGTTTCAGCTCTTAGCCTCTTGAGACACTTAAGAAAATTGAGAGAAAATCAAGGATAAATCGAGAGCAAGGCCTTAATCCATTCCGCGCGCGCAAGCCACCCCGAGGAAGAGGAGAGCTCGTGTTCACCTTGTTCTAGCCTAGTTGTCTCGAGGCTTATCATTATCCAAGCATTGTTTGGGTTTTTCTAAGTCTCTTGAGGCTATCCTCCTCAGCCATTCAAGCCCCAAAGTCGAGCCAAGGACTCCAAGGCCGCGAGCTAGCCGAGGAAATTCACCTTCGCATCTTTTCGAATTCGAGCAAGGTTAGCTCGTGTTTCTCATTTTTCTCAGCCTTCTCATGATAAAATAGAAATTATCATGTATAGAAATGATGCCATGCATGTGAGATATAAGGAGATATGATTTTTCGAACTTATAAGCCCTAATTTCGAAAGTTCTTGTACATGCATGATATGGCCGAGATTAGTAGCTTAAAAATCCCCAAAAATCATGACTATGACATTGTTAAGAGATTAGCATGCTTTGAGTTCATGTGTTCGGTCAAGTGGCTAAGTGGAATCGAGCTATTTTCACCTTCGAACCAAGTCTTTGTGCATGAAAGTATTTAGCCAATGTCCTAGCCTCAATAGCATTGATTTTTGATGTAGACTATTCGGCCCTATATCAAATTGCATGATAAGCATGTTCATTTCGGTGACCTAGTGTGGCCACGAGCCGTGTCGGCCCTATAAGCCCACATCATTATCCACCCGAGGTCTTTCAGTGACTCATGGCATTTTTATGTGTATTATGTCATTATATGTTGGGTTGGTTCAATAGTCACCGGAATTAGTGGCCGGAAGACCGGCAAGGACCGGCTAGGGTCACCAGCCTCGCCAGTCGTGCGTGCTGTGCCCGTGCCGCGTCGTAGAGGCTAGGTAGTGCCTCTGTACGTGCCCGCGTCTAGCGAACGCGAGGCACCGCAGCCCTCAGCGCATGCGACAGCGCCCTAGCAGCGCCTGTCCGTGCCAGTGAGCGAGGTCTTGGCGCCAGTCGCGCCCAAGCACCTCCGACAGTGCTCGGCCGTGCTGTCCAGCGTCAGTGCACGCGTGGCTTCGAGCCAGTCGCTCGTGCTGCGCGGTGTAAGCCTTGGGTCGTGCCAGCCGCACGCCCTAGCACACAGTGCCATGCCCAGTGAAGCCTAGTCGTGTTCCTTAGGTCCAGTTAACCCCGAGACGTGCCCAGCAGTACGCCCGCGTGCCCAGGGTAGCCCAGCAGCGCCCTACCAACCCCAGTCGCGCCAGAGTCACGTGAGTAGTGCCTGGCTGCGCCAGTTCTCGCACCAGCCGCACTCCGGCCAAGACCAGTCGCACGCCCCAGCGCCCAGTCGCACTCCCAACGCCCAGTCGCACTCCCAGCACCCGAGTGGCACCAGTCGTGCCCGTGCTCGCGCCAGCAGCGCACCAGAGCACCCAATCATCCTTAGTCGTGCCTAGCAGCACCTAGTGGCACCAGTTGTGCCAGGGCTTGTGCCAGCCGCACCTGCCCGCGCCCAGCAGCGTCTAGTACCAAGGCCCGGTCGCACCCAGCTCGTGCCTAGTGCCGTGCCAGGGCCCCAGTAGGCCCAGCGCGGGACCGAGCCCGGCCAGTCCAGTTCAGCCCGACCCGGTTCAGTTAGTGAGCCAACCAGCCAGTTTAACCGGCGGTTCGAGTCAGTTTTGGTTCGTGATTTTCGGTCCGAGTCTTATTCTGAAATTTAAGTAATTTTTCCGAGCTAAACCAGATCAGTTGAGCATGTCAGTCTAATTTCCGGACTTACAATTATTTTAGTGAACCCATAGAGCGTTCCTTTTTATACGGTTGAGTTATCTGATAGAGTAGAGCATCTTAGCATATTATTGAGCATATGACGAGCATAGTACTTAGTATATTTGTTTGCTTATATTTTTATGTAGCTTGAGGAGTCAGCTACCAGCACAGTCACACTTACATATTTTCAAAGCAGATCAGGTGGGGACCCAGTCTGAGTTATACATTGAGTATAATAGTCGATATTACGTTCAGGTATGTATATGAGTTTTATCCGCTTGGGGTTAAGTCCAAGTTTGCCTTCCCTAAGTTCTGGTGGTGGCCCAATTCGCCATAATTATACCATCAGAGTGTGCACACGGTTACCGGCCAGAGAGTCCGGGAGTTACTGGCCAGAGTGTTCCGGTAGTTACCGACCATAGTGTTCTGGGAGATTTCAGTTTACTTATATATACCGGTTCTGTGATATCATTATTATTATTGTTGTTTACTTTAGAATGGTTTTTTATGGAGTACAAGTGGACCGTACTCACCCCCACTTTATATTTTCAGATGGCAGGGTCGGCGGGCAGGCGTGAGTCCAGCTGTGGTGGTTGTGGTCGTGGAGATGGCACAACGAGCCGTTCCAGGGACATTTGTTATCATGTTTTGTATAACTAATATAACCACGCATTTTTAGACTTCCTCTATGCTTGCTTTTATTTCGAACTTGCATGACAGTACTTTCAGACATAAATAATTTATCCAGTTCGCCTGTATGAACGGGACCAGTTAATATGCAAGATTTGATAAAAGATTTTAATCTGATTTTCTTAAAGTCTAAACCAGTTGTTAGACCTAGTTAAGGAAAACGGATTTCCAAAGCAAATAAGTTTTTAGTAGCATCCCGAGATAAGTTTGCAAACGATTTCGAAAAATTTATACGCATTTTCGAAGGTAGAATTTACGAAAAATTGGCCCTAAACAGCGGGGTGTTGCACTAGACTTCTTTTAATTATTAAAATTTTATTTTGTACTAAATTCGTTCCGGCCTGTTCAATGTAGAACTATGGCCAATCGTAACAATCGCAATGCTCGCAACGCCCGCAACCGGCAACCAACCCCGACTCCATCCTCAACTCCATCTCCACCTCGCCAGCAGGCCCCTCCGGCCATAAACTTTACCAGACTCTTAGTCTAGTTCCAAAACATGCACGCACCCACCTTCTTGGGGATTGAGGCCCACTACAGCTGTGCTGGAATGGACGAAAGAGTTAGCCAAGATCTTCGTTGTGCTCCCTCTCCCGGACAGACAGCGTGTTTCCCTTGCTGCCTTCCAGATGAAGGCGGATGCTTCCGACTGGTGGATCGACCACTGGGCTCAGAGGCCAGAGGCCGAGCTTAATGCCCTCACCTGGGAGCAGATGAAGGCGATGGTTCATGGCAAGTTCCTACCCCAGAGTTTTTGGGATCGAATGGAGCACGAGTTCTACCATTTGCAGCAGGGCGATGCCAGTGTGGACGAGTATATTCGTTCATTCACCAGAATGAGTATCTTTGCCGGTGACGCAGTGAGCACCGACGAGAAGAAGGTCCGTAAGTTTCTGAAAGGGCTGAATCAGAGCATACGTGAGCTAGTTGGGAGTCACGGTCCGATGTCCTTTGCCGACACAGTAAGTCTCACACAGTGAGACTTACTACCGCACCAGTCTTTTCGATACCCGACCCAACTTTGGAGTTCACGATCTATAGTGATGCTTCGAAGAAGGGTTTGGGTTGTGTTCTCATGCAGCAGGGGAAGGTCGTAGCCTATGCTTCGAGGCAGCTGAAGCCTCATGAGCAGAACTACCCCACTCATGATCTTGAGTTAGCTGCAGTTGTCCACGCCTTGAAGATTTGGCGGCACTACCTCTATGGAGGCAAGTGTGAATTTTCACCGATCATAAGAGCCTGAAGTACATCTTTACTCAGAAGGAGCTCAATATGGGCCAAAGGAGATGGCTTGAGTTGGTCAAGGACGACGACTGCATTATTAGCTACCATCCTGGGAAAGCTAATGTGGTCGCCGACACGTTGAGTCAGAAGAGTCCTGGCCATTTGTCTTGCCTATTCACCGGGCAAGATGCCCTAATTCGGGAGTTCGAGCGACTTTAGCTAGAGGTAGTGGAGTTGACTTCGACAGTCGGGGGTATGTGACCGCCTTGGTTGTGAGACCGACTCTTCGTGAGAGAATTGTTGCCGAGCAGTCTAATGATCATTTTCTGTGCCGGATGAAGGAGTTGATGGAAGTCGGTCGAGTTGGAGGATTCGCAGTCGCATCTGATGGTGCATTAGTCTTTGAGGGTAGACTATGTGTTCCGAATGTGTAGAAGCTGCACAAGGAGATCCGTAGAGAAGCCCATAGTGCCCCGTACACCATCCATCCTGGTAGCTCGAAGATGTATCAGGACTTCCGGAAGACGTTTTGGTGGCGAGGTATAAAGAGGCATGTGGCCCGTTCTGTGAACGGTTGTCTAGTGTGTCAGCAAGTGAAGGCTGAGCACCAGAAACAAGGAGAGTTGTTGTAGCCGCTTGAGATTCCCATGTGGAAATGGGAGCGACTCACCATGGACTTCTTGATGGGATTGCCGAGATCGAGATCCGGTCATGACTCTATTTGGGTGATTGTGGATCGACTCACGAAGTCCGCCCACTTTCTGCCTGTCCAGACGACTATGAAGGCTAGCGCGTATGCCGAGTTGTTCGTTGACGAGATCGTCAAACTTCATGGAGTGCCCGTGGAGATTGTGTCTGATCGTGACCCGATGTTTCATGAGCCAGTTCTGGAAGACTCTGCACCGAGCCATGGGGACGAGGTTGGAGTTCAGCACCGCCTTTCACTCCCAGACAATTGGTCAGTCGGAGCGGACGATCCAGTATTTGCAGGACATTTTGAGGGTTGTGGTCTTGCACCGGAGCCTGACTTGGGAGACTGCAGTCCCATCGGTTGAGTTAACTTATAACAACATCTATCACTCCTCGATCAAGATGGTCCCGTATGAGGCTTTGTATGGACGGAAGGTCCGAACACCCTTGTATTGGGATGAGGTCGGAGAGAAGAAGATCATGGGTCCGGAGTTTATTCGTAGGACTTCGGAGGCTGTTGAGGCAATTCGGAAGAATATTCGTTCTGCTCAGGAGAGCAAGAAGCTCTATGCCGATCGGAAGCGGCAAGAGCACGAGTATGCTGTGGGTGATCATGTCTTCTCGAAGGTCTCGCCCATGAAGGGTGTGATTCGCTTCGGGAAGAAGGGGAAGCTTCAGCCTCGCTATATCGAACTCTTTGAGATCCTTACTCGAGTCGGGGACTTGGCTTATCGGCTAGCTTTGCCACTGGACTTGTCAGGGGTGCATGAAGTGTTTCATGTCTCCATGCTGCGTAGATATGTACATGACCCCGACCATGTGGTGGACTTCGGCGAACTGGAGGTCGAGCGAGACCTCACCTATGAGGAGGTGTCGGTTGCCGTACTGGACCAGAAGATCCATTAGCTGAGGAACCGAGCAGTGAGTTTTGTGAAGGTGCTATGGAGCCGACACAATGAGTCTGAGACGACTTGGCAGAAGGAGGTCAAGATTAGGAGAAGATATCCGAACTTCGCATGTTGATCCCCTTTGTACTCTTTCGTGTTCTAGTTATCTTTGTTTTTCTTTCGAATTCTAAGGACGGAATCCTTTGTTAGGTGGGTAGACTGTAATGTCCGTTTATTTGTGGATTATTTGAGAATTTTATTATTATTGCTATTATTATTTATTATGGATGATTATTATTTTGTGATAATATTGGTATTATTATATTATTTTTGAATGTCTTAATATTATTAATTGCCTAAATGTGATTAAATGCTAATTGTCTAAAATGACTAAATGATTTTTGTTGTTAATTATATAATGTGTACAATGTGTAAATTATATATATAAATGTAAATATATATATTGTTCGTTTTATATTTTTTTTTGTCGCGCGTTTGAACTGTAATCGAGCCCGTGAACCGATTTATTGTCGTGAACCGGCTCAACCGATCGCCCGTGAGCCAAACCGGCCCAAACCCGGCTATCTCATTGTGCACATGATTTTTGTTTCTTGTAAATCAAGAAAATCATTAACCTAGCAAAACCTATATATATAAGTGTTGTATCTCTCTCTCTCTCTCTAAATACACTCACGCCGCAGACCATCGAGAATCAGAAATCTCTTCCTCCCTCTCCAAGAAATCACGCCCTCAACCCCTTTTCTTCCCTCTCATCACCATCTTCAACGTCGCCCCTTGCACCATCTCCTCCCTCAGTTTTGTGTTTTTGTTCTCTCGCCGATAACCCTCTTCCTCCAGCGTTTTCCCTCACGAGCAGCGCCGCCGTGAGCCTCCCTCCGCGGGTGCAGCACCTCGGCAACCAACCCTCATCCCTTCGCACCGACGTCCCATCGCCGCTGCTCCTAATCTTCACGCAAGTTGCTCCCTCCGGCGATCCTACAAGCTCAACACAAGCTTCTTTCCGGCGAACCCCTGTTCGTGAACTCCCTCTCCGCTGTTGCCTTTCGCCTGCAAGTCAACGACCGGCGACCTGCAACTCCTCGCCGCGCGAGCAACTCCGACGAAGCCCCTTCGCCGCCGACGACCAGCAGCTCTCTCTTGCAACCGCGACCCCGCAGCAGCAAGCTCTCCTTCCGCACGACGAGCTCTCTTCTTTCGCTAGACGAAGTTCACCGTCAAGCTTGTCGCCGTTTGCCGTCGTGTTTTGCCGTCAAGCCCGTTCGAACCCTTCTCGCTCGTTTTCCAAGAACGGTATCGAGTCTCGACTACCCGTTTATTTTACGTAATTATCGTTTTGTTTGTTGTGCCTTTCGTGTTCATATAAAATTATGAATTTATGTATTATATGATGATATGTGAATGCGTATAAGTCATGTGATTTTTTCGTTTATATATTATTATCATGATTTTATGTGAATCTCGTCGATTCGTGCAAATCGAATGAGAACTCGATTATAAGTGTTAAGTTCCGGTGGATTTAGGGACTTAGGATTGTTTCAAACACCATGGCGTTGGCCTTGTGTCATTTGAACTTGTAAATTTGAGGTTATGAATTTTCAAAATTCGTAAATGCTGTTTTGAGTATAAAATTCACTAAAAATTGTTCACTGATCTGATTGCTTTGAAATTGTAGGTGTAATTGCCTCTGTTGGTCTTATAACTCTTGTATAAATCTCATGATTTTATGAGGTCTGTAACTATTTTAAATAATTGAAGTGATTTCTGGGCAGAAACATGTTTAATGCATAATAAATTGATCTGTGCTTCAATTATGCTGAAATTCTAGTATGTTGTGTCTCTAGCATGTTTATATGTGGTGTAAAAGTTTTAGAATTTTTGAACTTCATTTGCTAGGGTTAAAAATTATTTAATGGTTTCTAATGTGTTTCAGTATGTAAAAAGATGGGAATTACTTGGTTTCGTTTAAGTTCAGTTTTGATGAAAATTGAAAATCTGCAGAAACTTGTTTGAAATTTTAAAATTTGTGTGTTTAATGTCAAGGGCTGGACGTTTTACCTGATGATATTCACATGCTGAAGTGTATGGTGTTAAAATTTCAAGTTGTGATTCGTTCATTAGGTCTGGTTGTGATTTGATGTTCGTTTTTGCTGATAACTTGTGTGAATTTTTAAAAATTGTGTATTATGAATTTGGGACTGAAACTTGGTGGTTCTTCTAAGTACCGGGAGGTGAATTTTGTGTTATATTTTCAGAACTTAAATCGTTGGTTTGCTGGTCCTTCTAAACATGTGTAAATCTTGACAATTGTTTTCAGATAATAAATATTGTTAAGTGTGGATAATCAATTTGTTATGTGTTTCCTTGTGACTTGTTTTGATTGTAATTTTATTGAAATTGTGTGACCTTCAATAAGTGGTTTGATCGAGTCTAAGTCCTAGAGCTCCAATATCCACAGGACTTCACGAACCACTTAGCTGAATCGAGTTCGACTAAGTCAAATTTGAGATTTTATACTTAGGTCTAGATAAAGCGTTGACTTTAGTATCTGGACTTATGTAGGTGTCTAGAGGTGTTGACCTGACCCTGCCTTCGAGAATCGTGATTGTGTTTTGTCGCTGCAAACAGGTGGGTACATTTATGATGTATTCCATAATTATCGCACTCTTTATTCATATAATGCTTTGTTTGAAAATTATTGTATGCGTGAGAACCCTAGTCTAGGTGTCCCGTACAATAGTGCCTTTGATGAATGCAAAAGCAGTAGGAGGTCATCTGCCCGTTGTATCCAGGAGGAGACGCCCCAAGCCGTTGTACCCGGAAGGAGAAAAACATCTCCATTGTCTCCTAGAAAGGATCCTACGAACCGTTATACCCGGGGGTGGGAAGGTTTCCAGTTACTTCCATGCCGTTGTATCCGGAAGGTTGTTGTATGTACATAGGAGGTTTGCGATAGGGCTGAGTAGGGAGTTTAAACCTTGGATTCTATGCATACTGTGAAAATGTTTTAAAATATTTTATACTTGATGATTGTGCGATAATGGTGAGCTTGTTGGTGACGCTCACCCCCGTTGTTTGTTTTCTATTGTTGTCTTCTCTTCCTTCCTTAGGTTGAGATGAGCTGGAGGCGGTGGCGTAAAGACGAGCGAGATGGTGGTCATTAAATTCATTGGATGTGTCTTTTGCTTCCACCTGTTTTATTTATGTTATACTGCTTGCCTTTCATTTGGATTATTTATGTTGGATTATTTATGCTTCCCTTTGAACTGGATTATTTATGCTTCTGCTTGAAAACATGGATTTATGTTGAGCTTTTGGAAGACGTTGAGGCATATGAATATGTCAATTTATTTTTATAAGTGTTGGCTTACGCATGTGCAGAATTTATTTATTTGTCGTAATTGT
Organism: Striga asiatica; assembly: GCA_008636005.1. Taxonomy (NCBI): domain Eukaryota; kingdom Viridiplantae; phylum Streptophyta; class Magnoliopsida; order Lamiales; family Orobanchaceae; genus Striga; species Striga asiatica. The sequence continues at coordinate 349,869 of BKCP01006060.1, read as the reverse complement.
TTTAAATGTTGTCGATAGTTAAGGAGCGCCCGTTGAGTTTTAAATTTTGAATTGATTTTAAAAAAAAAAAAAACAAAAACAGAAAAACTCTGATTTTTGTAATTTAATTCGGTAAATTCCTTAAAATAAAATGGGGCGTTACACCGGACATGTCGAGGAATTTTTTTGGTTGAGTATTTGTAATAATTATTCGTCCGATGGGATAGCATATAGATTTAATTATTTTAGATGAACATGTAAACTAATATGTTGGTCTATGATCGAATTATGTAATTTTTGTTAATTATATTTTGATCGTGATCGTGTGTGGGTGAGCGGGAGATCACCGAGACATATGGACCTCGACGACCCGATCGGCCTCGGACCACCGTAGCACCGCGACTGGCCAAGCGAGTATGCACGGGAGCACGACAGCACGCTACCAGGTGCCCCAGGCGCGCGACTCATGATAGTCGGAGGGTACGAGCTGCATGCGGGGACCAGAATAGTCGATCGGAGGATCCCGGGCATGGCGGTCCAAGGCTCGGTGAGCGAGTTTCGCGATGCGCGTGGCAGGCCTGGCGATCACCAAAGCAAGGCACTGCAGAGAGGCGCTCGCATGTTTGCACGCGAAGCCCGGTGAAGTGCTGCAGCCGACCGCGCGATTTACACGCAAGGCTAGCCCAGCGCGACGAACATGGGCGATGGTGCGTGACTACGGTGCGCAGCAGTCCAGGTACGCAGGACACGCGAGGTGACCGGCAACAAAAAATTTTTTTCGGCGACATCTACGGTGACGACAGGCGACCCTCCGACGAGTTGTGGATGAAGACTTTTTGTACAAGCAATTAGATGTCTCAAGGATTCTACTGCAGTGGGAGTTAAGTGGATTAGGAAAATCATAAGATCTTATCTGCTAGTTTTCTTTTATATGGGGACTCATTAATCAAGGCCATAATAGTGGATTTATTTTCCATAGTTATATTATGTCTATTAATTTTTTATGCATGTGATTATTTATTGCTTAATGGCATGTGATTAATTTTGAATTGCATAAAATTAATAATCCTCAATTAAAAATTATACTAAATTTGAGAAGGAACTTTAAAATTAAAACTAATTTTAAAATCCGATGACCTCTATTTCTGGTTTGTTGGTAAATCAAAGTGTGGGCTCCGCCACCAATGACACTACTTAGATTAATTGTAAGAAATTACTGGAACAAACTTCCAATTGATGATTATAGGAATTCATATAGAGCGTGTGGGCCCCACCACCGAGGACGTACAACTATATATGATGAACTTAGGATCGTGAAATGAGTTTCACTTAGAATGCGATAAATTTCATAACTCCCCAAGGAGTCTCTGATTTTTATTGCGTGGCCAAAAGGAAACCGACTATTAGTTTTCTTCGTCATGAATTTAGTTTTGGCTTATGAAAACTAATGGGTTCTTGAAAAATCATTCTCTTGCGAATGTTGAGTACGTAGGGCTGCCCACGTAGCATATGTTACTCTTGGTGTTTTGAGATGTTGGTGAATTTAAGTTAATATTGTTTTGAAGATACCAATATTAATAGGTAAATTCAAAAGTGTTTAATCAATAAATCTTTTTTCATGATTCCCAAGCCATATTCAGCATGTCTTTCAATCTGTTGTCTGTGATTCTAAAAGAAAATCAACTTACTGACCCAAATTATATTGCTTGGAAAGAAACTTAGACATTGTGCTAACTGTTGAAGGGCACAAACATGTACTCATTAAGACTTGTTCGGATGTACCCGAACAAGAGGTAACGGATTTAGAGAAAGAAGAGTATGCCAAATGGAAGAAGACTGATGAGATGGCGAAGTGTTACATTTTGGCTTCTATGTCAAATGTTCCTCAACATCAACATCAGTTTATGCTTACTGTAGCAGACATACTCTCCAATCACAAGGATCTTTTCAGCCACCAGTCTCGAGCTGCCAAGCAAGAAGCCATGAGGGTACTGATAAACATGGGCATGACTGAGGGCATTTGGAAGTCATATTGTATTATTTTCATACAACATCTTTAATGTTTACATTTTCATTTATTATTCTTTCACAATCTCATAAATTCTTAATCCTATAAAAATAATATCTGTTAGAATTGGATTTAACTTTATTCGAAATAAATCGATTAGTCCCAACAACATTCATATTGAATAATCGAGAATCATAATTGAATAGCGGAAACATATCTGATGGATTCATGTTGATTGATTAGATTTGAGATTTGAAAATCTTCCAAAAAACCGTGATCCTTATTTTCTTCTTCTATTAATTCCTGATGGATGTATGAAAGGAAAATAAAAATTGATTGAAGAAATGATGCTCCTTCCCCTCTTATTTATTGATGGTTTTGTCTCGGCATCCACTTAATGAAAAGTGTTATCTACCACACCTACCACACTTAAGGCAAAGTGTCTCGGCAACCACGTTTAATTTTTAATTCCTTATGGGTTATCCTAATGGGCATCACTTTATTTTCACGGCTTTTCGGAACTCCACCCATAAATAATTTTGACCCAAATTATATTTATTTAGGTCCTTTAGTGTAATATTATTATTTGTTACGTCACCAAAAAATAATATTACCGGGTGTCCACATTTGATCATTACACAATTCAAATTAAGTTCCTTAGCCAATGTACATTAATTTGGTCACTTAATTTGGCTAAACAATATAATGACCCAATGTATCAATTACACATATTTAATCCCAAATAGCTCTAACAATCTCCCACTGGATTAAAATATGTGTCCTGATAATACATTATACCTTATTCGCTCAAAATATGGTCATTATTATAGAACTTAAACAATCTGGTCCATTAATCACAACAATATAGGACTAAAGCAGCTTTCGCTGAATAGATACAGCTAAACTATCGATAATCATATATGTCACCATGATTAAATGACATAGATCAAACTGTGGAACATGTTGCATGAAAATTACATGAATGTGATCAGCACATGTCAATTTTCAACTAGTCCAACCTTAATGAGATCGTTAAGTACCATAACATAATGTACAAAGTGTCATGAAACAAAAACTTTATTTCTGATCAGAATAAGTACTTTATATATCATCGAATAAAAATGACAAAATATGTAGCAAAAACTCCCACTATAGTGAAGCTTCCTGAATATGTAACATACCCATATGAGCAATACGCTCGTAAAATACCATAGGTATTACACCTTTAATTAGAAAATCTGCTAACATAGATTTTGTCCCAAAGTGTTCGATGGAAATATGACCACTTTGTACCCTCTTCTTCACAGCTAGGAACTTAATGTCAATATGCGTTGACTTAGACGAGCTCCTATGGTTGGTGGAGTACAGAACGGCTGATTTATTGTCACAAAAGATCTTGATAGGTCTTTCAACCTATGAAATAATTCGCAGCCTTATGACAAAGTTCCTTAACCATATTCCCTGGTTTGATGCCTCAAAACACGCCACAAACTTAGCTTCAATAGTGGAAGTGGTAACAAGTGTTTGTTTAGCAATACGCCAGGAAATGGCACCACTAGCCAACATAAATTAGTACCCAGACGTAAATTTCCTACTGTCTTGGCACCCTACATTCGGAGTCAGAATATCCAACGATCTCCAAATAATCTGATCTCCTATATGTGAGCATATAATCCTTAGTTCTCTTAAGGTATCTCATCACCCTTTTGGCTTCTTTCCAGTGATCCAATCCAGGATTACTAAGGTATCTACCTAATACTCCAACTATGTACGCAATATCCGGATGCGTACATACTTGAGCATACATTAGACTCCCAACTACTGATGCATAAGGGACCCTTTGCATTTCCTGGATTACCAAATTTCCCTTTGGGCATTGACTTAGGCTAAATTTATCACCTTTAACCACAGGGGTATTTCCTGGTTTGCTATTCTGCATGCCAAAACGGTCAAACACTTTATCCATATAGCTCTTTTGTGATAACCCTAGAATACCTCGAGACCGCTTTCGGTGTATCTGGATTCCTAATACAAAAGACGCTTCACCAAGATCTTTCATTTCGAAATTATTCGAAAGAAATTTCTTAGTTTCGTGCAACAGCCATATATCATTTGTAGCAAGCAGAATGTCATCCACATACAAAACCAAAAAAATAAATTTACTCCCACTGAACTTGTGATAAACACAATCATTGACATTCATCTCAAAACCATACGAGATAATTATTTGATGAAATTTGTGATACCACTGTCGAGACGCTTGTTTGAGTCCATAGATGGATTTTCTTAATTTATAAACCATTTTCTTTGGGTCATTGACCTTAAAGCTTTCTGGTTGTACCATATAGATCATCTCATCAATGTCACCATTGAGAAACGTTGCCTTTACATCCATCTGATGTAACTCCAAATCCAAATGTGCCACTAGAGCCATGATTGTTCTAAAAGAGTCCTTCGAAGATACTGGAGAAAGGGTCTCTTTATAGTCAATTCCTTCCCTTTGAGTATATCCTTTAGCCACAAGACGTGCTTTATACTTCTCCACATTACCATTTGCATCCCGTTTGGTCTTAAAAATCCATTTGCAACCAACGGGTTTTGCACCTTCAGGCAACGGGACAAGTTCCCAAACCTTATTGTCTTGCGTTGACTTATACTCTTCACGCATCGCTTCGATCCATTTATATGAGTTGGAATACTTCATGACTTGTTTGAGATTGATCGGATCATCATCATTCAAGTCACCACATCCTCATTTTCTTGAAGAAATACCAAACAATCATCCAGAATGGCATTTATATGTTCTCGGGTGGATCTCCGCAAATGCGTTGGCTCTTGAACTGTATGTTCTTGAGTTTGTTGAGTTTGTTCTATAGGTACATGTTGAGGTTCAGGTTCACAATGAACAGCCTCCTCAATTGTATCTTGAAACTGTATGGGAGCTGGAATGACTATTTCCTCTTGAAAAATCGGGTCAACCACTTTGGTGATTTCTTGATCCTCAAAATTAAAGTCTGAAACTGTATTTCTCCCCCCAAACTCAATATTCTCAAAGAACGTGGCAGTGCCCATCTCAAAAATATCTCTTGATGTGGGATCATAAAATTTATACCCCTTTGAACGTTCCGAGTAACCAATGAAATAACTGCTCACTATACGAGGAGCTAGCTTTGGTTCATTTGGCTTATAAGGCCTCGCCTCAGCTGGACAACCCCATACCCTAAAATTCCGTAAGCTAGGCTTGAGCCCAGTCCATAGTTCATAGGGTGTTTTAGCAGTCGCCTTAGTTGGTACTCGATTTAGGATGTAGACTGAAGTCTTTAGTGCTTCCCCCCACAAAGATCGTGATAAAGTATATTGACAAATCATACTTCAAACCATATCCTTTAATTTGCGATTTCGTCTCTCAGCAACACCATTCATGCTAAGCGAACCTAACATAGTATACTGAGGAACTATTCCACACTCCTTAAGGAAGTCAGCAAATGGGCTCAGACGTTGTTCACCAGATCCATCATTTCTGCCGTAATATTCACCTCCACGGTCAGATCTGGCGATCTTAATGCGTTTGCTGAGTTGATTTTCAACTTCAGCTTTAAATGATTTGAACATGTCCAAGGCCTCAGATTTTTCCCATATGAGGTATAGATAACAATATCGAGAATAATCGTCTATGAATGATACAAAGTATTGTTGACCATTCTACGAAGGTGTAGGAAAAGGCCCACAAATATCCGTATGTATCAACTCTAAGACTTCCATAGCTCGATAAGCACATATCCTCTTTATTTTGGTTTGTTTACCTTTAATGCAATTGACACAAACATCAAAATCCGAGAAATTAATAGAATCAAGAATTTCATCCTTAATGAGTCTTTCAACTCTATTTTTCGAAATATGACCCAATCGTTTATGCCATAGCAAACTTGATTCATCTAATTTTCGCTTAGTACCTTTTGATTCCACATTGAGGGTTTCATTATAGGAAATTATAGTATTTAGCATATACAACTTATCATTTTCCATATAAGTACCAAAACCAACCACATTAGAATTAAAAGACAATACAACCGTATTGTTTCCAAATGAACAATAATAACCAGATTTGTCCAAATAAGAAACAGAAACCAAATTCCGTCCAAAAGACGGTATAACAAAAGTGTCTTTCAATTCCACAAAATATCCAGTACCTAATAATATTTAAATATGCCCACAGCTACCACATCCACCGATTCACCATTTCCAAAGTAAATGCATATTTCAGCATCAGTTGGTTCTCGGTGGCTCAGGAAACCCTGCATTGAAACACTGATCTTAGTAGTTGAACCGGAGTCTAACCACCAAGTGTTTCGAGGTACTGAAGCTAAATTAACTTCAGAACAAACCAGATTAAAAAATGTACCTTTCTTCACGCGCCAGGCGGAATACTTAGCACATTCTTTCTTTAGGTGTCCAGATTTCTTGCAAAAGAAGCATAGAATCTCCTCCGATTTTACCTTTGGATTTGGACCCTTAGTAGTCTCAATAACGGCCTTATGTTTTCTTTTAAAGCCACCATTATCTTTCTAGGTACCAATCATATGTACTTCCTCAACCCTTTTATGCTTTATTCTTTCTTCTTCCTCAACACAGTGTGAAATGAGCTCATTGAGAGTCCACTTCTCCTTTTGGCAGTTATAAATGACCTTAAACTGCTCGTATTGAGTAGGAAGAGAGAGCAGGACCAATAGGACAAGCATGTCCTCCGAAAGGTCTAACTTTAGTGCCCTCAACTTAGAAGTTATATTGGACATCTTGAGGATGTACTCCCTTATGTTGCCTTTGCCGAGATACCTCATGGTAATGAGTGTCTTTAAAAGAGTACTCATTTCCGCCTTATCGCTTTTGGTAAAGCGCTTTTCAATCTCGACAAGGAACTCTTTAGCCAAAGTGATATCATCAGATATCGTTCCTCAAAAAATTTTTGGAATGCTTTTCTTTATGATCATAAGACTTAGGCGATTAGACCTTTCACACCTCTCAAAGCACTAATTTTCCTCAGTAGTGTTGTTCTCCGTAAGAGAAGTAGGTTGGTTTATCCTTAATGCCAAGTCTAGATCCATACAGCCCAAATGAATCAAATTGATTCTTTCCAATTCTTAAAGTTATCCCCACATAACGTGGGGACAGGATAATTGGTAGATAGCATAGATGAAGAACTTGATGAGAATAATAAACAGAAGTGTTCACATTATTTTCGGTCTATATAGCAATTTATTTAATGAGGATTGACTGATTGTTGTATCGGATTTCTAAAAGTTGGGAATATATAGTTGCTCTGATAAATTTTGAATTTTTGCCCCCGAAATCCAATATGAAGTTGCTCTGATACCAATTGTTAGAATTGGATTTAACTTTATTCGAAATAAATCGATTAATCCCCAGAACATTCATATTGAATAATTGAGAATCATAACTGAATAGCGGAAGCATACCACATGTCGATTGATTGATTGGATTTGGGATTTTTTGAAATCTTCCAAAAGACTGTGATCCTTATTTTCTTCTTCTTTTAATTCCTGATGGATGTATGAAAGGAAAATAAAAATTGCTTGAAGAAATGATACTCCTTCCCCCCTTATTTATTGATGGTTTTGTCTCGGCATCCACTTAATGGAAAGTGTTATCTACCACACCTACCACACTTAATGCAAAGTGTGTCAGCAACCACCTTTAATTTTTAATTCCTTATGGGTTATCCTAAGGGGCATCACTTTATTTTAACAGCTTTTAGGGACTCCACCCATAAATAATATCGACTCAAATTATATTTATTTAAGTCCTTTAGTGTAATATTATTATTTGTTACGTCACCAAATCATAAGATTACCGGATGTCCACTTTAATCATTCCACAATTTAAATTAAGTTCTTTAGCCAATGTACAATAATTTGATCACTTAATTTGCCTAAACAATATAACGACTCAATGTATTCATTACACATATTTAATCCCAAATAGATCTAACAATATCCACTTCTTTATCTCAACGAGAAAACTAAAAAAAAATAACCAATTTATCTAATTTTTCATCTCTATTTTCCAACGATTTTCTTTTT
>BKCP01006060.1:287197-341632 GCA_008636005.1 Striga asiatica | reverse complement strand
AAAAAAACCGAAAAAAAAAAAAAAAGTGACAAGTCACGGCAACCTCCATTTCCCAACTAACACCAAGGGGCCAATTAATTTCCTTCTATTGTGCCTTGGGTTTGTGAATCTTAACATAAGGGAAAAACCCGAGAAAGTGTTCCACCTTAGGATTCCACTCACGTTGTCGTGCACGGCAGTACATGAGGAAAGTATTGGCAAAATATGAATTGAAACCCATTAAAATGTGCCAAAGTGCATGACCCTGCGGATTGAAATACCAGCGCGAAATGTCCTTGCAGAACAAGCGGTCGACCAGCCAGCAAAAGCTCCCACCCAAAAGCGTCAAAAGGTACAACTTCGCAAGCCTCTTAGCTGACCTGTCCTCGGTGAGAATATAGTACTTGTACATCCTCGGGATGCAAAGAAGGCAAAGCAGCACATAGTGCACTTTGAAACCAATGTCAAAACGGAGCTGAGAATGCGCAACCGCAAATAAAGCACCGTAGAGGAAAAGAAATGTGGGCATTGTGCTGCGGTAGTGCCAATCGGGTGAATAAAGGATGTAAATGTAAAGGAGCATTTCCCACACCATCGGAGTTTCATCACCTTGTTGTTGCCTGACAATATACATAAATTCGGATTATTCAGACTTCAATATAAACCAATTTCGTATATAGTACCCATTTAACCAAACAAGTCCAACGTCTTAACTCACTCACTCTCCAAATTAGCTAGGGCGTGACTGTATACAAATATATCCGCTCAGAATGTGTTTTTTTGGTTAACCAGAGTTAATTTTAAAAAAAGTTGTATAGTTAGTTGTTAGTTGGATTCTAATTTTATATTAAAATAATATTTAGAATAAAATAATTAAAGTTGATTTGATGTAAAAGTAGGAGAGAAATGATGTGAAGTAATAGTTAGTTAAAATCATGTGAGTTGATGGATAGTAAATTAAAGTTGATGTGATGTGTAAGAATAACCGGTCGAGGTATTATTTAATTATATTGATAATGTTGAGGATAATAGAGTTGCATTAAATTTGAGTTAGATTTTTTGAGTATGGATTGAGTTTTTTAATATACTAACACACCACTAACATATTCTAATAGGGGAAACATAAAGTATTTGAGTTGATATATTATATCAAACATTGACTAGAACAACAAAAGAATATCGGTACACAGCAATGTACAATGTTTCGTTAGCTAGAGCACTTGAATCATTCCCATTCATATCATGAGTATAGATTAGTACATAAGAAATTCCCATTACAAAGAGTAAGTTATAGCTATTTCGTGGCATGGTTAAGCTATTGTAACAGCCAAAGATGAATCTCCATTTACTATTGACGAAATCGTCAAATCTAATGATGAAATTTTCTGTAAGGTTATAAACCTAAACTTTAAATATTTATCTTTAAATTAATTATAGAAAATGTTTTTGGGACATACTCGCATTCATATTAGCATAAAACGGCCATTGGTTTTATATTGTTATTGTTATGGGAAAGTCAAAATTTTGGCATACATGTAATTTTTTAACATGTATCACTGTACATGACACACAAAATAAGTATGAACTATGTGGTTCTATTTAAGCGAACCTGCAGGTCATATCTAAGACGCTAGAAGGAAAACTCGCTAGGCGCCCTAGGACTAGAAATTAAGATTAATTTTAAATTATTTTCACTACCTACAAAATAAAACTATCTCAACTCACAATAAATCCACGCACCTAAGTCCAAATAATAATATTAATATATTATAAAAAAATGATAATAAAATAATGTAATTAGTATTCAAAAAAAATTGAAAAATTGCCGCCGAGCCCGCCTTGCCGATTTTTTCAGGCGATTCATGCAATTCGGAGGCAGCCGCCTAGGCCGATATTTAGTACTGTGATTAATACTATCCCAAAAATTTTCCGCTCATGTTTTAATCTAAATATGGAAACTAACCATCATACTTATGATATAATTAATATTATGTTTTTGTTTTTATCTCATTAAAAAATCGTCTAAACAATTGCTATAACAATAGTTTTAATATTTTTTCCATTCATTAATTGGTCACGATACGTTCAGCTCATAAAATTTACATTAATCATTTTTGTGCAATCTATTTACGATTTATATATAAGTAAAACATTTTATAATTATATTCTAATGATCAAATTTATAAAATGAGATATGTTGATTTCTAAAATAATATTCATTTATATGACTTATCATATCTTATTTGCATCTATGTGCACAGGATTGGGTACTAGTTGAAATGAAACAGTGATCAACCGAATTACCGAACCAAAACCCTTGACCACAGTTCCAAATTAGAACTAGAACAATGAATTTACTATCCGGTCCATTTCCAACGTTGGGTTCCCTTCCGTTGGCCATGTGCGATCCCTCTTTATTAATTTTTTTCCTTTCACTAAGATATATTTGTAAAAGATGCTATGTAGTATGTGTATCCTTGTTTATGTTTCACCATGGATCAAAATAATCTACAGTGGTATGCATTCTTTCTTTGTGAGCGAACTCGGAGTTGAGTCCCATGGGTGCATTTTCTTATACCAACAAATATTTTTCTTCTCGTTAGTTGAGTATTGTCAGAAAAAACAAAGAGAAAAAACTATTTTGCCGCATTCCATCACTCATTTCTAGTTATCAGTAAGGTATTGAAATCAAATAAATAATGGTCATGCATTATTTTTCACATTCCTTGTACATACCAAAACAAATGAATAGTCATATAACTCTATTTATTTCATTCCTAAATTCATTGCGCTCCGACCTAATCCATTCCTGTACATCAGTGGCCCACCAGTATAATGAATATGGAACATTAATATGCAACTACAGCAAGCAGCAAGATTTCAATCCGGCTGAAATTTTTTTAAGAACTATGACTTTCTTTAATATTTGGTTCCTTTCTAACTCATCATATCCTTCAAACCAGAGAACCATTTTGTAGTGTTTCTATCACTAACAAGAATATGGAGTCCATGATATTGGTGTCATTGAAATCTAAAAGTTACTTTATCCTAATGAAACAATGAAAGGGCTGATCAATCCTAAACTCAAGTCCTAAAGAAAGTACAAAACAAAATGTGCAAATATTGTCAAGGACAGAACAGACTAAGTCATTCAAGTATCCTTCACACAAAAATATGATAACAAAAGGAAAATTCCATTCGTTATACCATCAGAAGATAAATGAAGCCCTAAAGTATGAGACCAAATATTATCCTGGCTTGCAGAATGACAGAGGTTTTCAAGTCGAATTGATCCAAGAAGGAAAATGCTAATTCTAAACTAGAGTCATGAGCACCAGCTAATTTCTCAAGACACATTAGGAAATATTAATTAAAACAGTCTACCCTGATTATTTAAGTATTCATTGTGATTTTTCCAATTTCATGACTACTTCTTAAGAGCACCAAAGGATTGGAACTGTAACAGATGAGGATAATCTCTCATAAGTAATTATAAATGTGTTTAACATGGAGAAAGGCATAAAAGGAAAAGGATGTCAATAAACTTACAGCCGCTGCAGTGTAGCATGATATAGCATGCTGCCAATAGCAAGTATCACATTTGATATGTGAAGGACGCTAAACCTTTTCTCAAAATGCTGTCTCAATGAATTCAGAAGACCAATGAGTGCCAAAAGGATGCCCGGAACAATGGAAACTGTGTTGAAAAATTCTGCAATGTAGGACGAGTAGACATAATTTGGTTCACACCACTCATGCGTAGATGTGACAGGGCCCCAAAAACTTGACACACTGTCTGCCATTCTTCAATACTTAAAGCTGAATGTATATGATTTCCACAATTCCTAAAGGATAAAAATGGCAAGTCCACATGAAAATATGGCTTAATATTAGTTACAAAAATTACTAAATGCTATAAAAATCATATTGATGGTTGGTTGGAAAGAAAATCAACAGAACTCAAACCAGCTATCATTATAACAATCTATGCGCGTAAAAGTGATTTACACAACAAAATCATACGGAAGACAGAATAATTTCCACCTCAGGCTGTTTCGGGAGAGTTAATCACTCAATGACTCCAGAAAAGTAAAATAAAACAAACAAGGACATAAACACTCGGAAACCAAAATAATTTCCTCTGATGTCGAAGTAGCCCTTATGATAGGGACTCAATGATACAAGGTGAGAGCATCAAAAAGGAATAATAAGGCAACTACGGGAAGATGAATATATAGGCAGATTCTGGAGATTATTAGATACCTTCAAACATTTAATTTATATTCTAGCTTCTTTTATTTCTTAGTACCTTATATAATAACAATAATTCAATATAAATACGAGATTTCATAAATAGCGGCAAGGTATCCAATAATCAATTTAGATTATAGTAATTTTGGCTAATGGGCAACATAGTTCTTGCTGAGACTTGAGAGGATTCTTCTTGAAAGCAGTCGCGTTTCATCTTCCTATTTCTTTATTATTAATATAGTTATCAGGATTCATAAGTCATAATTATGTACTCCTAACAACAGGCCTGCAGGGAACTTCACACAAGCATGGGCAGAACATGTTAACCCATCTTGAGGTGACCATATCCAAACACACTGGGCCATCCTTTGGCTTAAAGTAAACACCACCACAATGGACTCTCCCTTAACTATATCTAACCCCATTGCCTGCTTTCCAATCCCATTGACCAATCCCATTGGTCAACAAACCAGCATATTGGCATTAACAACAGAAATTAGGGTGGCCTGAGACTGGTTTCTAGAGAATCAAACAAGTGTTTCCCAACCTTTGCAACTCTTGTAATCGCAAAGAACCTCATCTCATCCCTTGAATTTGAAATGTACTCAACGCCCATTCTTGAATATACTGACCCCAATCCCAGGGAACACAACTACTCTTCTTCAAAAGGATGTACGGGCAACAACTATTGGATTTGGATTGCTTGTCTTTCCAGATACTGATTTTCTTTCTGCTTATAAATTTTCTTGCTTTTATACAACAACATACCCATTATATTCCCAACAGGTTGGGGTCACTATTTTGGGTTACTATTAGAAGGAAGGTAGGGGACAATCAGCTATTTGGCAAGATAATTCTTTCTGGCATAATTGGAAAGCATCCTCTTTTGGATCTCATTACTTACTAACATTATTATAGCGACAAAAAATTATGTTTTACTATCAAGGGTCCTTAATCTTTACTCCCCACCGCAGCATCAGCCAAAACTGCTTTTCTGGTATAACACTTTCATTTGATGCAAACTAAATTCAAATAATTTCATTTCCGTTAATGTTGAATTACATGCTGGTTGCACCTACACATGGACAAATCTCACAAAACAAAAGTAATAAACTATCCAACTCTCGGGCATTTCACAGTACAGAAAACACCCCTTTCTGGCCAACATTTTATCACTTTAGTTTAATAAACTGTAGTAGCAGAATCATTTTGATCTCATGTACAGCAAGTATTCTATCAGATACTCCATGTGCTAAAACATCATTTACCTCATTCAACAAGTAAAATAAACATCTATTACAAACTTGAAAGCAGCATGATGACAAGACATTTGTACAATTGAGTTTACAATTCACTGAAGCTCTATTGATTTTTGTACCAACACACCCTGTTATAACCTATAAATAGGAGGCGAAATTTTCTATCGTTTCTATCATTATATACATACAATAAATATATGGAATCTATATTTTCATATAGTTTAAGGGTATCTCATCCATTATTGATATAGTTATTGTTCAACTATGAAAAATGGAGGATTAGTAGTACATGGAGTATTTGACCAAAACCAAAAGTACATATAGAACAACACACCACATATGTTTCATCAGCTTTCCACAATACACAAATTAGAATAAAAAAAATATGACCGCATTGTAATATATAACCAGTATGGACAAACATAGTTATGGAAGGGCACGCAACGAATCTCATCCAACTTACATGTTCGATATAGTGGACGTGCGAGTGGGTAGGAATACTTTGAATAAGTGCTTGTGCGCTAACTTAAACCTATAAGGAAGGGGGAAAGAAGGCTTTGTGTGTACCAATTCTGCTTGTAGCATAATTTTGCAAAAGTTTATGGAAAGGCCAAAAACAGATAAATAGCCTACTCCATTCTACAAACAAGTATCAAATATGAACATACCATTAATGTTGTTGTACACAAATTCAATTCATCACATATTCTGTAAAAATCAAATGAAGCAACTTAACTATGAGCTTTACTATAACATCACCAAACTTAGTACACATAAGCATCCTTCAAACTCTAATTTCATTTCCTGTAGTTAATGCATAATCATAAGAAAGTAGACATATTTTGTTTTGGGTAATAAAATCTGCAAATATAAGGAACTAAAATAAAGAAGACTAGACTCCAGACCGCATTGTGTAGGAAAAAGTCTGCTTCCATCTTATCTACCTTAAAAGCATTTCACATTTCACAACACAACAACCTATGAATCTTTCTTACAGAGAAGGCAAAATTGGAAACAGAGACAACATCAGCAAACAGGACCTAATTGGTATGTGTGTTCAAACATCTGACACCAAATTCATCTATCCCAGTGCAGAAAATTCCAAGACCAAATATTCTCCAGAAACATTTCCAAATAAATCGGTATAAAATAATAGCTCAGGAAATTAAACATAATATCAATTTATTTACACACACATACAAATCATAACAAAAAAAAGAGGTAAAATTATCTTGTTCGAAATCGTTAATATCACACGCCATGATGCGATTTCAGAAACTTTAGCAGACGGCAGTGATTATTCTAAGAACACAGAATACTGATACGAAATTAACCTTCCGAAATCAGATCTGAGAAGCGTCCTCGAACACTTCAATTTTGGGTGGTATGATACGTATTTTAGCAGTGTAGTGTATCTTCGTGTGCGCAGTCCAAACGCATAGGCTGATTTCCCTTTTGTTTTTTGTGTTTTGATTTTATTATTCGAACTTGGAAAGAGGGATTTGAATAAGATTCTTACTGGGGAGCCATTGTTCAGATCTGAGCATCAACGTGGCCGTGGAGACCTTTATGCTTTGATGTTTTTGACCAAAACTGGAAGTTGCTCCACACGCGCAATATGGGCTCGTGACTATGGGATTTATACTCTTATCATTTTTAAGACTTCGGTTTGAACTTGGTTTCAATTCGATATTTCACTCAATCCGAATTAAAACATAAGACATTGAATCACAGCAATTTGATTCAAGTTAACTTGGCCTATAACTATTTATCCAAATTTATTTTGAATCATCATAAATCATATAAAGAACATAAATTCAATATACATTAGTTTAACTTCAACCAACATCTCTATAAAGTACAACTTATATGCAATGACACAATGTAACGTTTCAATATTAATATATTTTTATTCTTATTTATGAAAATCACAGCAATTTGATTCAAGTTAACTTGGGCTATAACTATTTATCCAAATTTATTTCGAATCATCATAAATCATATAAAGAACATAAATTCAATATGCATTATTTTAACTTCAGCCAACATCTCTATAAAGCACAACTTATATGCAATGACACAATGTAACGTTTCAATTTTAATATATTTTTATTCTTATTTATGAACTTGTCTTATATGCAATGACAAAATGCAACGTTTCAATTTTGACATATTTTTATTCTTATTTATGAACTTGTCTTAAAGTGATGAGTAAAGAATCTTCATCTACAAAGAATTAAATTTATTTTAATATTATATTGCTATCACGGCAGGGCCGTCTTCAGAAATTTGGAGGTCTCAGACAATTTTTTCAAGAGAGGCCCGTAATCGTACTTTAATTTTTTTATTTTTTTTAATTGAACAAATAACAATAAACATTATCAATAATAAATACAAAAAAAAAATCATAAATATGAGAAAATTTAGTAAATTAGAATACATAAACTTACAACCTTCTCGACTTCTTTTATACAAAATTATCAATCAAGTCACCATAATCAAGTTTTGCAACCATTTTTTTTCAATGGATAACATCGCCAAACCATTCAACCTATCCTGAGACATAGTTGACCAAAAGTAATTTTTTATCAACTTCAGCTTGGAAAAACTTCTTTCAGCAGATGCAACAGTAACCGGGATGGTCAACAATATTCTGTAAGCTACCCAGGCATTAGGGAAACCATGATATAAATCTTTTATATACTCCAAGACTTCAACTGTTTTAGTTAATCCATCTGGTAATGCTTTTCTCAGTAATTGCAACTCCGACAATAGTTCAAGTGCATCAATATCAAAGCTAACTTCATGTTTCAAAAAGTTCTCACGTTCAATACATGAATGCTTCAAACTTTCAACATCCATGTTTTTCAACTTGGCCAAGTTGAATAGAAATCCAAAAATCTCTTCGTACTTTTGAAACTGCACAAACCTTAGTTGGAGAACAGAAAGAGCATTATCAACAATTTGAAGAAAATAATTTACTCAAAAATATTCTTTAGCCCCTTGAATTGGTTCATCTCGAGCATTGTCATCAAAAAACTTACTTTTGCGACGAATCAGAATTTCACTAAAGGCGGATTCCACATCCCTCTCGGATGCAATCTTTTGAGCTTCAACTTTTGCAGTTTCAAAACCGCAGTTTCTGTATTCCTCCAAAAAAGAATCAAACCTTGTAAAATACATATACTCTCACAAATGACCATATCATTTCTTTGAAAAGCTTTGCTAACTAAATTCACTTTATGCAATATATCAAACCAGATTACGATCCCCACAAGAAAATCAAAACTTTGAAGTTCATAGTCCGCCAAAGATCTAGCATCACTAGCCGTTGTTACATCACCACTGTGTTCCACTAGATGCAGTAATGCGTCTCTAATTTGAGGTGCCTGGAATCTTACAGCCTTGACGCTATCAACACGACTCTCCCAGCGCGTATCCGACCATGACTTTAAAGTAAGCCCTCTTCCTTTACGATATTTTACAAAGGATTTCAAAACATCCCACCTCGTTGTTGAAGTAGAGAACAACTTATAAATTCGTTGTATCACTCCAAAAATATGACTTTGCCTGAACCGGGCTCATCGTCATATCACAAAGATTCAGATTAAGAGAATGACAACCACATGGAGTGTAAAATGCTCGAGGATACTCATTTAGCACTCTACTACTTACTCCTTTGTATTGCCCTTTCATATTTGAACCATTATCATAGCCTTGCCCTCTCAAGTCACTTAAATCTAATTTCAATATACTCAAAATAGATTTAATCTTATTAAAGAGAGCATCTCTTGTTGTTTCAACAACATTTATAAATTGAATAAAAAAAACTTGTTGTCCCATTTTTGTGTCTTTCTTTCATGTTTATTTTCTTTTTATTTTCCCCACTTGTAGGATTTTCGTAGTTTATTTGGTCCATTTCTTTCGTTTTGTGTTTTTACCTTTAGTTTATATTTTTTTGTGTCTTTTTGTTGTATTTTGCTTCGTGTTTTTTTGTGTTTGTGTTTTTAGGAGGTAGGTTGTGCCGGTCGAGGTTGGGATTGCTTGAGCCGAGACCGTGATATCGAGAATTCCCGTGGCCGAGCCCAGAAAACGACGAAGAGGACTGCAGGACGGACTGAAAACTGCTCCCAGAATTTCTTGCGACCCGCGGAAGAAACAGAGGTTAAGAGGCAGTCCAGAGTACGAGTCGTGACTCGCGAGATGGAGTCGCGACTCACGAGCTGTGTCGCGACCAATTCCCAGAAATTGAAGATTTTGACGACGCGCGACTGGCGAGGATGTCGCGACTCGCGACAGTGGAAAATGCGAAGTCGCGACTCGCGACTTATCGGCGCAAATTTTGAGGAGCGGGTTTTTAACATCAGATTTCGGTCCTACGGTTCATTATTCACTTTCGGACTTTGTTTTTACGTGTTTTCTCTATAGAAACTCATTCCTTTTCATGCTTTTTCTCTTTTGATTCGATTTGGAGATTGAAAAACTCCTTTTTCTCGCTTTGGATTTAGATGCACTTGGATTTGACATTGGGTTCTTTATATTAATCGTAAATTCCTTTTCTCAATTGCTTTGTTGATGATGATGGCTGGGGTTGATATGAATTGTGATGTTAAATTCGTTATGAGTAGCTAAATCCATTTGCTAGGGATAGGGGATGATTGATTAGGTTCTTTTATAATTGAATGCTTTTGATTGTTCATGTCTGAGAGTTGTGTGAATTATAGGGTTAGTAGATTGATCACCTTTCTAACCTAATTAATCAACGTATAGAACCGAGAGGGGAGACGTTGGTCGATTTAGGCTCATTTAGAATAGACTTGTTCGGAAACGTATAGTCTACGTGTTGTTGGAATTGATAGTGGATCTTTTACATTCACTCTCTTGTTACGAAGAGTTATTGAGAGTGAACCTCTGAACGAGAAACGATTCAAGTCCTTAACTGAGCAATTGATTGCCGGTAATTGTGGTAGAACCGAAAGCAATTATCCTCGATTCCCTAGCTCTTTAATCATTCAGTGAATCTATTTGCCACTTTACTTTCATTTTATTTAGTTTAAATCATTAGTTGATATTTGAAACCCAAAAATATTGAATTAGAGTGTTTAGGAATTTGTCTTCTCTTTTTCGTGATTGAATAAACGCACAAGAATATCCGGCTAACCTTCCTAGCGATACGACTCGGGGAACGACTCTTTCGATTCTACTCAGGTAAAAATACTAATAACAAAATTGGCGCCGTTGCCGGGGACCGGTCTAGTGTAGGTTCTATGTGTTTTAGAGTCTGTACTTGGAAAATTCATGATGAGTTGAGACGTGTTTAATGAATTCGATGAGTTGTGAAGATGGTATTATATGGCATAGCGTGATGAAATGCTTGGTTAATGGCTTTGATTGACATTCATATATTTGCCTAGTGAGGTTTGAGCTTTATTTCCTTCTTGAGATACATTGGTCGTGCTCTTGTTTGATTAGAACTTTCCCTAAGTCTGCATCGAAATAAATCAATTTGGTTGTGAACTGTGAATATGTTTCTATTTGTTGTGTCGTGTTGGTTGATTATGTAGTACACCTTCCTTACACTGCGGATCGACATTGGGGACATTGTCTGATTTTAAGTGTGGGGGTGTTTTATGTATGGCTATTTGGTTGACCAGGTCTAGTTTTTGTTTTAGGATGTGTCTTTATTTCTTTCTCTTGCTCGGTGGACCGGTCTAGTGTATGTTCTATGTGTTTTAGAGTCTGTACTTGGAAAATTCATGATGAGTTGAAACGTGTTTAATGAATTCGATGAGTTGTGAAGATAGTATTATATGCCATAGCGTGTGAAATGCTTGGTTAATGGCTTTGATTGACATTCATATATTTGCCTAGTGAGGTTTGAGCCTTATTTCCTTCTTGAGATACATTGGTCGTGCTCTTGTTTGATTAGAACTTGTCCTAAGTCTGCATCGAAATGAATCAATTTGGGTTTGTGCTGTGAATATGAGTAAGGCATTTTTGTATTTTTCTATCCTTGTTTTTCTGCAGTTATTCCCTAGTTGCCCTTTTGAGCCTAATTGTTTTTCTTATATAACCTCGTGATGATGACATTGTTGAGTCTCGGGTTGAGGATGAGAAGGGATAATTGTGGAGTTTTGTTTATATTTCTAAAAAAAAAGAAAAAAATGTAACAAAATGTGACCAAAAAGGGTCGCACCAAAAAAAAAAAGAAAAAAAAAGAAAAAAAGAGCAAAACAAATAAGTTGGATGAAACGTGTGTTTTTAGGAGAAGTGTGAGGGAAGATCCGGTTTGTTTGAGCAGTCGTGGGTTAGGAGTTTGAGTTGTATTCGAGCCACTTAGTCTATATTTATCCTACCTATCCAAAGAGCCTACGTTACAACCCTGAAAGACCTTTTGATTCACTAGTCTCGATTTTGATTGGTTTAGAGTAGAAGATAGACAATGGGCAAGCCTATGATTGAACTTGTTATCGACCAATTTGAGTGTACCTATATCTTTATCTGTATAAGAAAGTGAGTGAGGCACACATATACATTCCCATACTTGAGAGGACGTCATATTAAAGTTTAGCGATCAAGCATATAGTCGTGTTATGTTCGTATGTGCCATTTGAATGCTCATTGTTGAAGTTGAGACTTATCTTGTTATCGACTGATGTCCAGGCTCGTTTTGGTTTTGTGTCTTTTCTTTTATTTTCTCTTTGTTCGGGACGAACAAAGGTCTTAGTGTGGGGGAGTTGTTTTGTAACACCCCGCTCATCAGAGTAAATTTTTCGCAACTTTTATCTCGAAAATACTTATAACTCTTTCCAAATCTTTTGCGACTAACTCGGGATGCTACTCAAACTCATCTTTTCTAAAAATCTGTTTATCTTTAAACTTAGTCTAATACTTCTTTAGATAGAAAAAAAAAAAACAGATTTATTTAAACTTGCATTTAACTATATCATATTCATACTTCTGAAATTATAAAAACTTGAAATCTGAAATTTATTAAAATACAAGTTCAAGTCTTAATAGGCGTAGCGGAAATACTTAAAAACGTGAATAATTATACAGACATATCAAGTTCATAATAAATGTCCACTGAAAGAAGTGCACGACCACCACCACCACATATCGATCTCACACCTCTGGCCCAACCTTGTCACCTGAAAAACACAATGGGGGTGAGTACTGATCCTCTTGTACTCCGAAATTCACCCATACTAAAGTAAACAGCAATAATAATACAATATCATGATCTTTGGTATATATCTGGACTGGAAATCTGTTCCAGTAACTTAAACTGAATCTGGCCGATATCTAATCGGATACTTGTGCACAGTCTGATGGATATTTCTAAGGCAACTAATGGCCTCCATCAGAACTTAGGATGTACTGATAAGGCAACTAGGAGCCTTCATCCCAAGCGTATAAACTTAAACTGTATACATACCTCGAACATGATATCAATATTATACTCAATGTAATACCCAGTCTGGGTCCCCACCTTTCTTCTTTTGAAACTTTGAAAAGCGTAAGTGTTGTTCTTTGGTAGCTAACTCCTCAAGCTACATAACAATATAAACATATATACTAAATATTATGCTCGTATACTCAATAATATGCTGGGATTCTTAACTCTACCAGATAACTTATCCGAATCTTAAAGATATTCATTAAACATGCTATTTCTCAAATGAATACTAAATCCTTGAAAAACCAAACTTTTCTTAAACTTTTACTCAAGGTCAGATACTTAACCCATATAAATCATATCTTTCAAAATCTTAGATATTAGCTTATACTCGCATGTCACTTAAATAACTCGTATGTGAAAATAAACTAAATTTCACATTAAACTTAATTGAATACATGAACTCAAAACATGCTCAATTTTTACCAATATCATATACATGATTTATACGGATTTTTAATCTATCAAACTTGTCTTAAACTTGCTTGATATTAAAATCTCAAACTTGATACTTATTCAATACAAGTTTTTGCCATAACAATAAATTATGATATTGATATTCTAGACTTGAAACAATTTTATAAAATCACATACTTAACATATTGAGCTGAAACTTGGTCAAATTGCTCATCACTCATATAAGAATTTTTCCCAAAAATTCTATTTTAAAAACTCAACCATGTACTGAATACTCTTGCATATAAAATCATCTTGACATGTATGCCATATAAATATTTTAACTCGTTCATTTCTCAACATAAAATCATGAAATTTGGCAGTCATGTTCTTAACTTATATATAAGCATGTCGTAAAAATTTCATAATTTTATCATGCGTATATATCGAGTTATTAAAATTTTAAAGTCACAGCTGAAATAAAGAATATAAAATTCAACTTGCATGCTTAACTTCAAAAATTTATAACTCAAGATATACTATACCAAATGACATAATTCTTTCACCTATGTACTCAGCACTTACACAAGAAATATCCATAATAAGCTTAACATGCCAGGTTATGCATATCATGCTCAAATTCAAATCAAAAAGTACATATATAACATGTGATTGTGCTGGAAACAACTTATCATTTTTTTTTTCATGTTTAAAATTTCTTTAAAAATTGTATATATATATATATGGCATGAAAATACATCAATATTCACTTAATATAAACTATAACATATGATAAAAAGTTAGCATCTAACCTTCTTCAAGAAATTTGAAAATGAAACTTCGGAAGTTAATCTCAACTTATCTTCGTCAAGATTTCTCTCGATTTATCTCTCTTTCTTACCCTCTTTAGCTAAGACTTTGTTTATTATGATGTGAATTTCGAGCCTATGCTGATGCTCCTTTATATAGGGTAGCAAAGGAGACAACATCACCTTCTTTACCTCAATACTCTACCATAAACAATACCTTAGGGCCCTTACCATTAATGTTTTCTAAAATCTTGCACAAATGTGAGTAAGCTTTGATAATTACTTGAAAGGCATGATTTCTCTTGCATATATCAAGACAAAACTCCTCCATTTGACCATACCTTCATTATGGCTCGAATTTAATATGAAATGGCCCATTTATTACTTAAGAATACTTTAAAAATTTTATAAAATAAATAAAGATAAAGAATAGAAATCATAACTTGTAAACTTCTCCAAATCTATAGTCAATGCTTAGAAAGGGCCATAATGTGATCCTAATCTGATTTCCATGATAAAATTCGTGACTTCATGAAAAATTTCCAATTTACAGAACCGAATTCTGAATTAAAACGAACGGTTACCGAAAAATCGAAAATTCTAAAAATTTCAGATTTCCATCTTTTGCTTTTGGCCTTTTTCCTTTTTATGCTGAAAATTTTTAACTCTTATTAATGATCTTGAAACTTGGAAAAGAAATACAAGAAAATAAATTTTTCAGAAACGAAATCGGACTTAATTATCGACTACAACCGAACATCGAAAAAAACTCGAAACTTGCGAATATAATTTCGAATATACTCTTAATAGACCTTCTTGTCCAAATAACTTCTACTTAATTCTTATTACTTATCAATCAAATAATATAAGTCACATAAAATACTTAGGCAATTTATAACATTTACTCGACTAACTCAATTTAATGAAAAACGATTCCGATTTAACTTTAATGTCGAGCCAACTGAAAAATAAAATTCTAAGAGATTTATTAAGGCTTGGAAATATAAAGGATCATTATTAATAAAAGTAAAATAGTTCTAACTTAGAACTGAAATAATTACTTTTATGAATTACTGAATGGGATATTACAATCTACCCTTCTTAAAACTATTTCCGCCCTCAGAAATACTAAAACTGAGATACATACCTTCTGAGTACATATCAGAACTCAAAATCTGGAAAACGAGCTCTAATATCAGCCTCCCGCTCCCAAGTGGCATTTGACTCTCCGTGGCGATTCCATCTAATACGAACGAGGGGAATATCTCAATTCCTGAGCCGATGAACCTTTCGGTCCAAAACTGCTACTGGCTGCTCCTCATAAGTTAAATCAGGCTGAATCTGAATCTCATTGTGCTGAAGCACATGCTCTGGATCGCACACGTATGCACGTAACATCGATACGTGAAAAACATTATGCACACTTGACAACTCGGGAGGTAAAGCTAAGCGATAAGATACTTCTCCAACTCGCTCCAGAACTTCAAATGGACCTATATAACGAGGATGCAACTTGCCTCTCTTCCCGAAACGAACGACACCTCGCATCGGTCGAACTTTCAAGAAACTTTATCTCCTACCTCGAACTTCATCTCTCTTCTATGCTTATCGGCTGAAGACTTTTGCCGACTCTGAGCAGTCTTTAACCTTTCTCGAATCCAGGCTACTTGCTCAACTGTCTCCTCGATCAACTTTGGACCAAGGACTCGTCTCTCTCCAACATCATCCCAATAAAGAGGCGAACGACACTTACGGCCATAAAGTGCTTCATAAAGAGCCATCTGAATCGATGCGTGGTAACTATTATTGTAGGCAAACTCTACTAATGGTAACCACTTCTCCCACTTGGCACCTCTATCCAAAATGCAAGCTCTGAGCATATCCTCGAGCGTCTGAATAGTCCTTTCTGACTGGCCATCTGTCTCTGGATGATAAGCCGAACTAAACTTCAATTGTTTGCCCATTGCCTCATGCAAACTCTCCCAGAATCTGCTAGTGAATCTGGGATCTCGATCTGATATGATCGTAACAGGCACTCCATGGAGTCGAATGATTCCACTAGTATAAATTTCGGCTAACTGGTCCATTGACATGGTCATTGTTACAGGCATAAAGTGTGCGACTTTTGTCAATCTGTCCACTACTACCCAAATCGCATCGTGCTGCTTAGATGACTTAGGTAGCCCTGTAACAAAATCCATGGTAACTTCTTCCCATTTCCACTTTGGAATTTCAAGTGGTTGTAACAGACCTAATGGACTCTTGTGCTCAGCCTTAACTTGCTGACAGACCAAACACTTCTTTACAAAGTCTGCTACATCTCTCTTCATCCCTTTCCACCAAAACGACTTTTTCAAGTCGTGATACATTTTGGTGCTTCCAGGGTGAGCTAAATAAGGCGCACTGTGTGCTTCTGTCAAGATCTCCTTTCGCAAGGACTCAACTTTTGGCACAACAATCCTGCCTCTGAACTCTAAGGCTCCATCTGTTCCTTGGTAAAAGCCTTCTACTCCTCCAGTATGATCTTCTATCTTTCGAATAAATTGATCGAAAGTTTGCTCTCTCTGAATTCTATCTCTCAACATAGGTTGAATTCTCATCGAGTTAACACTTCCTGTAATATCTTTAGGAAGTGACTCAACCACTTCAATTTGCATCTGGGCAAACTCTTTAATGAGTTGCTTCTGTTGAGATATACAATAAGCCAACTCACCCTTCACCTTACGGCTTAGTGCATCAGCTACAACGTTTGCTTTTCCCGGATGATATTGAATAGTGCAATCATAATCTTTCACAAGCTCTAGCCATCTTCTTTGGCGCATGTTAAGCTCTTTCTGTGTGAAGATATATTGCAAACTCTTATGATCAGTGAATATTTCAGACCGAGCACCATAGAGATAATGCCTCCAAATCTTGAGTGCGTGCACTACTGCTGCCAATTCTAGATCATGAGTTGGATAATTCTTCTCATGTGGCTTCAATTGTCGCGAAGCATATGCAACAACTTGACCATCTTGCATAAGCACACATCCAAGACCCTGCTTTGAAGCATCACATAGATAGTGAAACTTCTAGTAGGATCTGGGATAATCAGTACTAGAGTCGTGGTAAGCTTCTTCTTAAGCTTTTGGAAACTCTCTTCATGACGATTTGTCCATTCAAACTTCACAGATTTTCTCGTTAGATTTGTCAAAGGGAGAGCAATCTTCGAAAACCCCTCGATAAATCTACGATAATAACCTGCCAATCCGAGAAAACTACGAACCTCAGACGAATTCTTAGGTACTGACCAGTTCTGAACTGCTGCAATCTTTGCAGGATCAACTTCTATGCCTCTTTCTGTGATAATATGGCCTAAAAACGCCACTTTCTTTAGCCAAAACTCACACTTAGAGAACTTGGCATATAACTTCTCTCGTCTAAGGGTACCAAGAACAACCCTTAGATGTTGCTCATGCTCTTCCATACTCTTGGAATAGACCAAAATATCATCAATAAAGACGATAACAAATTGATCTAAATACTGATGGAATACACGGTTCATTAAATCCATGAACACTGCTGGTGCATTGGTTACTCCAAATGGCATAACCACGAACTCATAATGTCCATATCTTGTTCGAAACGCAGTCTTGGCTACGTCAGATTCTTTAATCTTCAGTTGATGATAACCTGGGTAAATCTATCTTAGAAAATACGCAAGCTCCTCTCAACTGATCGAACAAATCATCTATCCTTGGGAGTGGATACTTGTTCTTTATCGTTAATCGATTTAAATCCCGATAATCGATACACATCCTCATGGATCCGTCCTTCTTCTTGACGAATAAAACAGGTGCTCCCCAAGGTGAAACACTTGGTCTGATGAAACCAAGCTTCAACAACTCCTGAATTTGAGTCTTCAACTCTTGTAACTCCTTTGGTGCCATCCGATATGGTGCCTTTGACATTGGTGCTGCTCCTGGAACAAGGTCAATTGTGAACTCCACTTGTCTGTTGGGTGGTCCTCCTGGTAACTGATCTGGAAACACATCCACAAACTCACGAACAATTGGAATATCATGAGGTGTCTGTGCTTTCGCATCATCTTCGACTAGGCTCACCAAGTAACCTTGGCAATCTTCCCTTTGCAGAATCTTTCTCGCCTTCGCCATAGAGATTACACGGGGTAGGGTTCTTGTCTTTGCACCAAAGAAAGTAATCTGATTACCTTCTGGAAGATAAAGAATTACTTCTTTCTCATGGCAACGAATATCAGCTCGATAATTCGTTAACCAATCCATTCCAAGTATGAGATCGAAATCCGTTATTTCGATAACATACGCCTCTAATCTCAAGATTTTTCCTCCAATATTAACACTAAGGTTCTCTACCTTAGAGCTTGTCTCTATTTTCTTTCCTGAGGCTAAACTTACCTCAAGAGGGTCAATAGTGTCAATAATCTTAACTCCAATTGCATCTATACATCTCTTTGACACAAATGAATGTGTTGCTCCAGTATCGAATAATGCAAAAATAGGCATTTCATTTAAGATAATCATCCCAGACATGGTACCTGGGTTCTGCTCAGCTTCAGCTTGATTAATAGCATAGACCTGGGCTTGTTGTCCTCCTCCCTTCTGCTGCTGAGGTTTCCCCTGAAGCTGCTGCTGCTGCCTATCTGGACAAAACTTTATGCCATGCCCAGGCTTTCGGCAATGGTAGCATACATTTTGTCCAGCTAGACATTCTCCTCTGTGATGCTTTCCACAGTTGGCACAGACTGGAAACCATTCACCTTGCTGCTTCTGCTTATTTTTGCGGTCATTCTTGTGACCTTTCCACTTTCTCTTGTTCTTCCCATTCTTTTCTTGCTGAACAGGCACCAACTGAGCTGGTGGTACTGCTGGAACTTGTGATAATGGCTGTATCACAACTTGATTATCTCCCCTCTTGAAACTAGCCTCGATCTCATGAGCCTTGGCCACAATATCAGCATAATTCTGGATATTGTGTCCGGCGACATGATGACAATTAGAGGGTAGCAGGCCATCTCGGAAACGTCTCGCCTTCTTTGCCTCCGTCTCCATTAGATTGGGAGCAAAGGATCCCAACCTAGTAAATTCTCGTTCATACTCATCTATTGAACGATTTCCCTGGACTAGCGCCAAGAATTGGCGTTCCATCTCAGCCTTATAGTAGTCAGGGTAGTACTTATCATTCATCATCTCTTTGAACTGGGCCCAGGTGAGATTCTCTTTCTCACCAGGACGCATACCCCAGTAAGAATTCCACCAGAGACGAGCATCTCCAGTCATTTGCAACTGAGCACAGTGAATGCGATGTTTCTCCGAGCACTCAGTAATCTCAAAGATTATCTCCAGACCTTGGATCCATTCTTCCACTAGACGAGGATCTCCTTGTCCAGAAAACTTCTCAGCATTGAAGCCACGAAACTGGGCAACTACCTCTGATGATGTCATCTCTCTTTGACATTGATTCACTCTTCGTGCCATCTGGATTATTAATCCCATAATAAACTTTAGCACACTTTGAAAATAATTTCAATATAAGCCATTTTTTTTTATTTATTTATTTATTTTTTTTAAGAGTTACTTATTAACTCGATAACTCTGAATTTCTTAAATCTAATAGGGAGTAATATGATATTTCTTAAAATCTTTGATTGAGTATCTTTTCGGATTTCTAAAATTTGGATATCCGAATCCTATTGAGCATAGACTTAGTAATTTGCTTATATAAAAACTTTCATAAAAACTTTTAACAACACTTACCTGGTAGTCGGCGAGGTGTGAGTGTGGTGTGGTCGGTTTTCCTGAAACTGTTTTCTGAAACTTAAACTTTTAGTATACAGAGCACTTACTATAGCTCTGATACCACCTGTAACACCCCGCTCATCAGAGTAAATTTTTCGCAACTTTTATTTCGAAAATACTTATAACTCTTTCGAAATCTTTTGCGACTAACTCGGGATGCTACTCAAACTCATCTTTTCTAAAAATCTGTTTATCTTTAAACTTAGTCTAATACTTCTTTAGACATAAAAAAAACAGATTTATTTAAACTTGCATTTAACTATATCATATTCATACTTCTGAAATTATAAAAACTTGAAATCTGAAATTTATTAAAATACAAGTTCAAGTCTTAATAGGCGTAGCGGAAATACTTAAAAACGTGAATAATTATACAGACATATCAAGTTCATAATAAATGTCCACTGAAAGAAGTGCACGACCACCACCACCACATATCGATCTCACACCTCTGGCCCAACCTTGTCACCTGAAAAACACAATGGGGGTGAGTACTGATCCTCTTGTACTCCGAAATTCACCCATACTAAAGTAAACAGCAATAATAATACAATATCATGATCTTTGGTATATATCTGGACTGGAAATCTGTTCCAGTAACTTAAACTGAATCTGGCCGATATCTAATCGGATACTTGTGCACAATCTGATGGATATTTCTAAGGCAACTAATGGCCTCCATCAGAACTTAGGATGTACTGATAAGGCAACTAGGAGCCTTCATCCCAAGCGTATAAACTTAAACTGTATACATACCTCGAACATGATATCAATATTATACTCAATGTAATACCCAGTCTGGGTCCCCACCTTTCTTCTTTTGAAACTTTGAAAAGCGTAAGTGTTGTTCTTTGGTAGCTAACTCCTCAAGCTACATATCAATATAAACAAATATACTAAGTATTATGCTCGTATACTCAATAATATGCTGGGATTCTTAACTCTACCAGATAACTTATCCGAATCTTAAAGATATTCATTAAACATGCTATTTCTCAAATGAATACTAAATCCTTGAAAAACCAAACTTTTCTTAAACTTTTACTCAAGGTCAAATACTTAACCCATATAAATCATATCTTTCAAAATCTTAGATATTGGCTTATACTCGCATGTCACTTAAATAACTCGTATGTGAAAATAAACTAAATTTCACATTAGACTTAATTGAATACATGAACTCAAAACATGCTCAACTTTTACCAATATCATATACATGATTTATACGGATTTTTAATCTATCAAACTTGTCTTAAACTTGCTTGATATTAAAATCTCAAACTTGATACTTATTCAATACAAGTTTTTGTCATAACAATAAATTATGATATTGATATTCTAGACTTGAAACAATTTTATAAAATCACATACTTAACATATTGAGCTGAAACTTGGTCAAATTGCTCATCACTCATATAAGAATTTTTCCTAAAAATTCCATTTTAAAAACTCAACCATGTACTGAATACTCTTGCATATAAAATCATCTTGACATGTATGCCATATAAATATTTTAACTCGTTCATTTCTCAACATAAAATCATGAAATTTGGCAGTCATGTTCTTAACCCATATATAAGCATGTCGTAAAAATTTCATAATTTTATCATGCGTATATATCGAGTTATTACAATTTTAAAGTCACAGCTGAAATAAAGAACATAAAATTCAACTTGCATGCTTAACTTCAAAAATTTATAACTCAAGCTATACTATGCCAAATGACATAATTCTTTCACCTATATACTCAGCACTTACACAAGAAATATCCATAATAAGCTTAACATACCAGGTTATGCATATCATGCTCAAATTCAAATCAAAACAGTACATATATAACATGTGATTGTGCTGGAAACAACTTATCATATTTTTTTTATTTTTAAAATTTCTTTAAAAATTGAATATATATATATGGCATGAAAATACATCAATATTCACTTAATATAAACTATAACATATGATAAAAAGGTAGCATCTAACCTTCTTCAAGAAATTTGAAAATGAAACTTCGGAAGTTGATCTCAACTTATCTTCGTCAAGATTTCTCTCGATTTATCTCTCTTTCTTACCCTCTTTAGCTAAGACTTTGCTTATTATGATGTGAATTTCGAGCCTATGCTGATGCTCCTTTATATAGGGTAGCAAAGGAGACAACATCACCTTCTTTACCTCAATACTCTACCATAAACAACACCTTAGGGCCCTTACCATTAATGTTTTCTAAAATCTTGCACAAATGTGAGTAAGCTTTGATAATTACTTGAAAGGCATGATTTCTCTTGCATATATCAAGACAAAACTCCTCCATTTGACCATACCTTCATTATGGCTCGAATTTAATATGAAATGGCCCATTTATTACTTAAGAATACTTTAAAAATTTTATAAAATAAATAAAGATAAAGAATAGAAATCATAACTTGTAAACTTCTCCAAATCTATAGTCAATGCTTAGAAAGGGCCATAATGTGATCCTAATCTGATTTCCATGATAAAATTCGTGACTTAATGAAAAATTTCCAATTTACAGAACCGAATTCTGAATTAAAACGAACGGTTACCGAAAAATCGAAAATTCTAAAAATTTCAGATTTCCATCTTTTGCTTTTGGCCTTTTTCCTTTTTATGCTGAAAATTTTTAACTCTTATTAATGATCTTGAAACTTGTAAAAAAAAAAACAAGAAAATAAATTTTTCGGAAACGAAATCGGACTTAATTATCGACTACAACCGAACATCGAAAAAAACTCGAAACTTGCGAATATAATTTCGAATATACTCTTAATAGACCTTCTTGTCTAAATAACTTCTACTTAATCCTTATAACTTATCAAATCATATAAGTCACATAAAATACTTAGGCAATTTATAACATTTACTCGACTAACTCAATTTAATGAAAAACGATTCCGATTTAACTTTAATGTCGAGCCAACTGAAAAATAAAATTCTAAGAGATTTATTAAGGCTTGGAAATATAAAGGATCATTATTAATAAAAGTAAAATAGTTCTAACTTAGAACTGAAATAATTACTTTTATGAATTACTGAATGGGATATTACATGTTTGTCCCATTTTTGTATCTTTATTTCATGTTTATTTTCTTTTTATTTTTCCCCACTTGTAGGATTTTCGTAGTTTATTTGGTCTATTTCTTTCGTTTTGTGCTTTTACCTTTAGTTTATATTTTTTTGTGTCTTTTTGCTGTATTTTGCTTCGTATTTTTCTGTGTTTGTGTTTTCAGGAGGTAGGTTGTGTCAGTCGAGGTTGGGATTGCTTGAGCCGAGACCGTGATATCGAGAATTCCCGTGGCCGAGCCCAGAAAACAACAATGAGGACTGAAGGACGGACTGAAAACTGCTCCCAGAATTTCTCGTGACTCGCGGAAGAAACAGAGGTTAAGGGGCAGTCCAGAGTACGAGTCGCGACTCGCGAATTGTGTCGCGACCAATTCCCAGAAATTGAAGATTTTGACGACACGCGACTTGCGACCGTGGAAAAGGCGAAGTCGCGACTTATCGGTGCGAATTTCGAGGACCGGGTTTTTAACATCAAATTTTGGTCCTAGGGTTCATTATTCACTTCCAGACTTTGTTTTTACATGTTTTCTCTAGAGAAACTCATTCCTTTTCATGCTTTTTCTCTTTTGATTCGATTTGGAGATTGAAAAACTCCTTTTTCTCGCTTTGGATTTGGATGCACTTGGATTTGACATTGGATTCTTTATATTAATCGTAAGTTCCTTTTCTCAATTGCTTTGTTGATGATGATGGCTTGGGTTGATATGAATTGTGATGTTAAATTCGTTATGAGTAGCTAAATCCATTTGCTAGGGATAGGGGATGATTGATTAGGTTCGTTTATAATTGAATGCTTTTGATTGTTCATGTCTATGCAAGTTTTGTGAATTATAGGGTTAATAGATTGATCACCTTTGTAACCTAGTTAATCAATGTATAGAACCGAAAAGGGAGACGTTGGTCGATTTAGGCTCGTTTAGAATATACTTGTTCGGAAACGTACAGTCTTTGTGTTGTTGAAATTGATAGTGGATCGTTTACATTCACTCTCTTGTTACAAAGAGTTATTGAGAGTGACCTCCGAACTAGAAACGATTCAAGTCTTTAACCGAGCAATTGATTGCCGGTAATTGTGGTAGAACCGAAAGCAATTATCCCCGATTCCCTAGCTCTTTAATCATTCAGTGAATTTATTTGCCATTTTACCTTCATTTTATTTAGTTTAAATCATTAGTTGATAATTGAAACCCAAAAATATTGAATTAGAGTGTTTAGGAATTTGTCTTCTCTTTTTCGTGATTGAATAAACGCATAAGAATATTCGGCTAACCTTCCTTGCGATACGACCCGGGGAACGAATCTTTCGATTCTACTCCGGTAAAAATACTAACAACAAAACTCCTCAACTGTAATTGGAGTCTTTGAAACATCAACACATCTCAATATGAAAGACATTTGCTCCTCATGGCTTACATTTGGAGTACAATCAAGAATTACATAAAAGTATTTGGCACCTCTAACAATCTCAAGAATCTTTTTCTTTATCTCACCCACCAACAAAAGTATCAATTCATTTTGAATATTATGGCCAAAATAATGGACACATTTAGTCAATTCATTTTGAATATTATGGCCAAGATAATAGACACGTTTAATCTCTTTTTTTCTAATACGTTTTAGGTCCTCTTCCATGATCGGATCAAAATCAGCAATCATTTTAATAATGCTTAGAAAATTTTCACTATTATGATCATCAAGTTTTTCGTTTTGCCCACGAAATGCCAAATTACAACTAGCAAGAGTTTTGATAACACAAAATATTCTCTTTAAGTCATCTCTCCAAAATCTCTTCTCTCTCTCGATGACCCTCTGATTTGCAGAGTCAATTTTTTCTTTTCTTTTCAATCTTTTTCCAGCCTCTGTCCAATTTGATTCATATGATGAACGCTTCTTTCATGCTCGCTAAGTCTCTGATAAATATTTTTCCAATCATCATAACCAATTGTTGTTGTTGTTAAAGGACTTGATATAATTTTATCCCTCTTGAACATAACACAGCAAAAGCAAAATACTTTATCCTTCTTATGAGAGTATACTAACCATGATCTATCAAGTTTTTCCCCATTTGATAAATATCGAGTGTAGAGTTTATCATTGAAATTTCTCCCTTTGTTGTTTATTATATACACAACATTAGTAACTCTAACTGACCCTTTCTCGACTAAAAAATCAATCTTTCTTTTAGGCATATTATCCTCCCAATTTCGTGGATCGAACAAATCATCCAAATTTTCACAATTCATATCATAGTTATCATTCATATCCTCATTATCATTCGTATTCTCGAACTTATTTTTTTTTTCTTCAAATTTTCCATCCCCTTTATCATTATCATCTGAATCAATTCGATACCGATCTGTTAAATCTCGATCAATCTCAACTAAGGGTGTATCAGGTAATTCCGGCACAATTTCAGTAGGACCAAACACTTCAACTTCTACTACAGGAGTTGTGGGTTTTACATACCTATCCATAGAACCGGTGAGAGACTTTGTTAATATATCTTGCTTTTCTTTCTTTTTCCTTTCAAACTTCCCGATTCGAATTTGGGTTTGCCCATCATAACTCGTCTAGCAAATCTGATCATAGAATGCGATAATAATATATGAATAAATTCATTTATAATACTAATTAAGAAAAAATACAGTCAAATACTAAAAAAAAACACAAATTGGACAACTAATAAATTTATTTACAATACTAACAAATTTGATCATCCCCTGATTTAATAAAAAGAATAAAACTACATATCAATCTAATAAAATATAGACAAATACCAAAAAAAATTATATCTTGTGCCAGTCGTTGAACAATTCAAGTGGAACAAATAATCAAATTTGTATCAACACAATTGAACAATTCAGGTGGAACAAATAATCACATTCGTATCAATGCTGCTTGAGTGCTCCAAAACAAATGGATTCTATTTGAGAATACGAGATGACCATGATACCTCATTCTCAATTAAAAAGTTAGAAAAAGAGATTAATAATTAATATATTCAAATTGATCTAAATTTTCAAGACTTCAACCAGATGGAACACCGAAAATATATCATCATTTCAAATCTCCTCGACTGCTTCAAACGTATCAAAGCATAATAATCAAATTCAATAGAAACAGGCATGAAAAATATTTAGAAAACAGAAAAAGTTCCTACCCGATTCATTGAGAAGCTCAGCACTCAGCAGCAGGCTGACAGTGGCGACGCGTGAGACGGTTGTGGTGAGGGCGGAGGGCGTTGGCCGTCGAGCGACTAAACTTCTCGGCGAAATGTATGAAATTGGGGTTTGATAATTGATTGTGTAGAGTGCAATTGTGCAAGTGCAACTGTTCAAGTATCGGTCAGACGCATAAGAGGTTATGATTCCAATCGTACAGTAGGTTATTTTCTCAATTTGTTTATGTAAATGAATTGGGCCAGACCCAATACAAATATATAATATTATTATACATATAAAATAACATGTATGTATGAGGCCCCCAAAAAAATAAGGCCCTAGGCTGGAGCCTTTGCTGCCCAGCCCAAAAGCCGGCTCTGAATCACGACAAAATATGAATTTCATTTTTTTTAGGTTATAAACATAAAACTATCTACATAGATTGAAACAAATTTCTTTTAAAAAAAGAAAAAACAATATATATATATAGATTGAAAGAACTTACTTTTAAAAAAGGACAAGTGAAATATTAAAATAATAATTCCCCCTTTCCTCTCTGCGATTTCGAACCCTAACTTCACTGTCGTTTCTCACCTTCCTCTTCTCTGATTTGCCTTCCTTAGCGGCAATTGAGCTCGAGCCGACGGTCGGCCCTCGGCAGCCTGGACCCTGCTCTGTCTTCTCGCACCAGTCTCGTCAATTGCGTGGAGAGGCTCGACTGCCATGAGAGGTCTTCATCCTTTCAGCGCCGAGTTCAGAGCCCAGGTCGTCTGCTTCTTTGGGTCATGGTGGACATGGTCGAGACGCGGTTCGATGGGCGGGGTAGGGATCGGGCGTTAGCGGCGTTTGGGTCGGGCGGCCAGAGTTTTGCCGCTACTTTCGGTCTTCTCCTCCTCCTCTGTACTCTGGTGTTGGGTCAGGGAGGACCGGTGTCTCCAATTTCCGGCCAGTGGTGTTGGACGGAGTGGATTAGCAGTGGTGTAACGGAATGTTGGTGGCGTTCAGGAGGTTTGGGGGTCGGGGTTGTGGCCACAACCTTTTTTACTCTGTGCCCCTATTTCTCTTGTGTTGAGTTTCGAGGGCGAGCCGGGTACTGTCGAGCTTTGCTAGTGGTGTTAGAGGGCTCGGTCCAGTGGCGTTTCAGGGGCAATTCGGGTGTTGTGGTCGTGGTGAGTTTTGGCTTAGGTTGATGTCCCGGGGCTTGGATTACCTCCGTTAGGAAACCGAGTTAGTTTTTGGCAATTTTGGGGTTGGTCCTCATTGGTTGCGGGACTCAATTTGTCGATAGGACCTACACATGCTCGAGCTATCAAATAACAATCCCATAAAACATACGTCTCAAATTCATTTCAAAAGCCTAGCATGATCACGGTTCAACGTACTTAAACTTAATTCGAAAAGTGAAAGCAGTAAATAATCCAAAGCATAATAGCAAAATAAATAAATAGTAAGTTCAAGCGAAAACATAGGTTTTCCAACACATAATGACCACCATCTCGCTAGTCCTACGCTACCGTCTCCAGCTCGTCTCAACCTAGAACAAAGGAAGAGAGAAGATAACAAGAAAATAATGGGGGTGAGCAACCAACAAGCTCACCATTATCACACAATTATTCCGTATAATAATTTTACAAACAAGTAAATGCAGTGGACAATATCAATACCGGTATGCATAGAATTCATAGCCTAAATCCCCTACCCGGCCCTATCGCAAACCTCCTATGTACATACAACAAACCTTTCGACATCGGCAAGGCCGTAACTGGAAACCTTCCCACCCCCGGATACGACGGTACATGGGATCCTTTCCAGGAGACAGTGAAGTTGAATCACCCCTCCGCTCCACACGGATTCGAGTATTCAGACAATCCCCTCCGCTCTTTACGGATTCGGGCGTCCGCCTCTTAGATACGATGGGCAGGCGACTTACACTGCTTTCGCATTCATCAAGGCACTAGCGTTCGGACACTTAGACTAAAGTTCTCATGCATACAAAAATTTTCAAAAGAAAACATTACACGAAATAAGGAGTGCGATAAATATGGAATACATCATAAATGTACCCACCTGATTGCAGCTACAGATCAAATCACAAATCTCGAGATGAGGCGAGGTTCAACACCTCTAGACACCCACGGTAAGTCCAGATACTAAAGTCAACACTTTTAATCTAGACCTATGTAGAAAATTCACAGATTGACTTAGCCGAACTCGGTTCGACCAAGTGGTTCGTGAAGTTCTGTGGATATGGGAACACTAGGACTTAGACTCGATCAAACCACATATACAAGTTCACATAATCACAAGTGAAAGACAAACAAACGAGCCACAAGTAAACACATGGCACATTTGGTCATCAACACTTAACACATTTCAACATAGAAAAACAATTTCTCAAATTCACACTTGAATTAGATGGCTACCTGCCTGCCTCTTCATACCTCGCCACCAAAACGGCTTCCGGAGGTCCTGATACATCTTTGAGCTACTAGAATGGATGGTGTACGGGGCACTATGGGCTTCTCTCAATATCTCCTTTCGCAATTCCCACACCTTCGGAACACATAGTCTACCCTCGAAGACTAATGCCCCATCAGATGCGACTGCCATCAACTCCTTCATACGGCACAGAAAACGATCATTCGGCTGCTCGGCGACAATTCTCTCACAAAGAGTCGGTCCTACAACCAAAGCAGTCAACATACCTTCGGCTGTTGAAGTCGACTCCATTGCCTCCAACTGTAGCCGCTCGAACTCCCGAACTAGGACATCTTGCCCGAAGAACAGACAAGATAACTGGCCATGACTCTTCTGACTCAACGCGTCGGCGACCACGTTAGCTTTCCCGGGATGGTAGCTAATCGTGCAATCGTAGTCCTTAACCAACTCAAGCCATCTCCTTTGGCGCATATTGAGCTCCTTCTGAGTAAAGATATACTTCAAGCTCTTATGATCGGTGAAAATCTCACACTTTCCTCCATAGAGGTAGTGCCGCCAAATCTTCAAGGCGTGGACAACGACAGCTAACTCAAGATCATGAGTGGGGTAGTTCTGCTCGTGAGGCTTCAGCTGCCTCGAAGCATAAGCTACAACCTTCCCTTGCTGCATAAGGACACATCCCAAACCCATCTTCGAAGCGTCACTATAGATGGTGAACTCCAAAGTAGGATCGGGAATTGACAAGACGGGTGCGGTGGTAAGTCTCCTCTTCAACTCCTGGAAACTATTCTCGTACTCAAAACTCCACTCAAACCTCACGGCCTTCTTCGTAAAGTTGGTTAGGGGTCGGGCTATCTTCAAGAAGCCCTCGATGAACCTCTTGTAGTATCCTGCTAACCCCAGGAAACTACGAACGTCGCTGGCACTTCTTGGTGTTTCCCACTTGCTCACAGCCTCGATCTTGCCAGGATCCACCTCAATGCCTCTAGCTGTCACAATGTGGCCAAGACAGGCCACACGATCCAGCCAGAACTCACACTTCGAAATGTTCGCATACAGCTTCTCGCTGCGAAGAGTCTCCAGCACAATCCTCAGATGCTACTTGTGCTGATCGATGTCCAGAGAATAGACCAGAATGTCGTCGATGAAAACGATAACGAACTGGTCCAGATAAGGATGGAAGACCCTATTCATAAGGTCCATGAATACTGCTAGCGCATTGCTGAGTCCGAACGGCATTACCACAAACTCGTAGTGGCCATATCGGGTACGGAACGCAGTCTTAGAGATATCCGACTCCCGGATCTTCAGCTGATGATAGCCAGACCTCAAATCAATCTTCGAGAAGACGCTGGCTCCCCTCAGCTGGTCGAAGAGATCCTCAATACGAGGAAGAGGGTACTTGTTCTTAACCGTCAGATGGTTAAGCTCGCGATAATCAATGCACATGCGCATGGATCCGTCTTTCTTCTTCACGAATAGGACGGGCGCACCCCACGGAGAAACACTCGGTCGAATAAAACCGAGCTTGATCAGTTTTTGGATTTGGGCCTTGAGCCCTTGAAGCTCCTTCGGCGCCATACGATAGGGAGCCTTAGAAACGGGGCCGGCCGGCTCCTGGGACTAGATCGATGGTGAATTCAACTTGACGATCGGGTGGTCCTCCGGGCAGCTCATCGGGGAAAACGTCGAGGTACTCACAGACGATGGATACTCTCTCGGGTGTTCGCTCATCAACGGCATCGGACACCATAGAGACGAGATAGCCTTGACAGCTACCCTTGGAAAGGCTCTTCCTAGCTTGCATAGAAGAGATGACTCGAGGCACAGTCCTCGAATTCACCCCATAAAAGACAACAGGCTGATCGGAATCGGGGAAAAGGGTGACTTCACGCTCCTGGCACCGGATATCGGCTCGATAACGAGTGAGCCAGTCCATGCCCAAGATCACGTCGAAGTCTCAAATTTCAATCACATAAACATCAACTTCAAACACTCGCCCACCGATAGAAACAGGAAGATCACGAATCAGAGAATCAGATATAATAGTTTTTCTCGAGGCTAGGCTAACCTCGAGAGGATCAACTTGGCAAGTATTCACAAAAGATAGGGTCTCGAGACATTGGGATGAAATAAACGAGTGGGTTGCTCCAGTATCACATAAAGCAAAAACAGGCACGTTGGATAACGAAAGCATTCCGGACATGGTACCTGTGTTGTTAGCCGCCTCGTCATGAGTGATGGTGTAGACACAAGCCTGGCCTCCAGTCCTCTGCTGGTTAGGTGGGGGCTGTCTGGGCTGTCGCTGCTGGTTCGGCCTCCTTGGCTCTGGGCAGGTGCGAGAGAAGTGACCCTTCCTCTGGCAGTTGTAACAAGTCATGTCGGCAGCCCGACACTGGTTGGCCTCATGGACTCGTCCACATGCTCCACACGGTGGGGTTCCGACAGGAATTTGGCGGAGAGGCTGGACAAACTGTACAGCAGGCTGCTGCTGAGGCTGGCGTGGGCCATGATTAGGGCGCTTGCCCTTCTTGCGGTTTGGATGATCATTCTTCCTCTTGCCAGAGCTAGAGGACGGGGGAGCTAAAGCATACGAAACCGGATACGGATAAGGCGCCTGAGCAATAAGCGGCGGCTGATAAGACAAAGGCGGGATGAGCGGAGGTACAACCTGGACAGGCTGAGCAGCATGATAAACAGAAGGAACCGGATCAGCCGGAAGGATGAAGCTCTCCACTCTCTGAGCCCGACTGACGGTGTCGGCATAAGACAACAGTCTGTGACTCCCAACTAGCTCACGGATTCTCGGATTCAGCCCTTTCAGAAACTTATTGGCTTTCTTCTCGTCGATGCTCACAGAATCACCAGCAAAAAGGCACATTCGGGTGAAAGTGCGGATGTAGTCGTCCACGCTGGTACCGCTCTGCTGAAGATGGTAGAACTCGTGCTCCATGCGATCCCAAAAACTCTGGGGAAGGAACTTGCTACGAACCATTGCCTTCATCTGCTCCCAAGTGAAGGCATTGAGCTTAGCCTCTGGCCTCCGAGCCCAGTGGTCGACCCACCAGTCGGAAGTATCTGCCTTCATCTGGAAGGCGGCAAGAGCTACTCGCTGCCTATCGGGAAGAGAGAGCACATCGAAGATCTTATCAAGCTCCTTCATCTACTCAAGCACAGTAGTGGGGGCTTCACTCCCCGAGAAATTGGGCGCATGCATGCCCTGAAACTGGACAATGAGTCAGGGGAAATCCATGGCCGGAGGGGCCTGCTGGTGAGGTGGAGGTGGAGGTGGGGTTTGCTGACGGTTGCGAGCATTGCGATTACGAGTGGCCATTATTCTACATTGAACAAGCCGGAAAAGTTTAACACCAAAAACAAAATTTAAAAATAAATATAGGAAATCTAGAGTTCGCCATGAAACACTAGAGTTCAAAATCATTTAATGGTGGATAGATTCCTAAGCCCCAGATAAATTAAACAAAACCATAAATTCATACCTTGAGCTGGCGCGGCGAGACGAAGCGAGTGGCCAATGGTCATATAACAATTAATCACAAATGAACCAGTCTACAGAAAACCAAGACTGGCTCTGATACCAAACTGTAACACCCCGTTTTATTTTAACGAATTTACCGAATTTATTTAATAAAAATCAGAGTATTTTTTTTTAAAATCCAAGCTAAAACATTTATCGGGAAACGGGCGCTACTTACTAACCATAACAACCATATAAAAAAAAAACACCAAATCAAACAATCGATAGGACCTACACATGCTCGAGCTATCAAATAACAATCCCATAAAACATACGTCTCAAATTCATTTCAAAAGCCTAGCATGATCACGGTTCAACGTACTTAAACTTAATTCGAAAAGTGAAAGCAGTAAATAATCCAAAGCATAATAGCAAAATAAATAAATAGTAAGTTCAAGCTGAAACATAGGTTTTCCAACACATAATGACCACCATCTCGCTCGTCCTACGCCACCGCCTCCAGCTCGTCTCAACCTAGAACAAAGGAAGAGAGAAGACAACAAGAAAATAACGGGGGTGAGCAACCAACAAGCTCACCATTATCGCACGATTATTCCGTATAATAATTTTACAAACAAGTAAACGCAGTGGACAATATCAATACCGGTATGCATAGAATTCATAGCCTAAACCCCCTACCCGGCCCTATCGCAAACCTCCTATGTACATACAACAAACCTTCCGACCAGACATCGGCAAGGCCGTAACTGGAAACCTTCCCTCCCCCGGATACGACGGTACATGGGATCCTTTCCAGGAGACAGTGAAGTTGAATCACCCCTCCGCTCTACACGGATTCGAGAATTCAGACAATCCCCTCCGCTCTTCACGGATTCGGGCGTCCGCCTCCCGGATACGACGGGCAGGCGACTTCCACTGCTTTCGCATTCATCAAGGCACTAGCGTTCGGATATTTAGACTATAGTTCTCATGCATACAAAAATTTTCAAAAGAAAACATTACACGAAATAAGGAGTGCGGTAAATATGGAATACATCATAAATATACCCACCTGATTGCAGCTACAGTTCAAATCACAAATCTCGAGAGAAGGCGAGGTTCAACACCTCTAGACACCTACGATAAGTCCAGATACTAAAGTCAACACTTTTAATCTAGACCTATGTAGAAAATTCACAGATTGACTTAGCCGAAATCGGTTCGACCAAGTGGTTCGTGAAGTTCTGTGGATATGAGAACACTAGGACTTAGACTCGATTAAACCACATATACAAGTTCACATAATCACAAGTGAAAGACAAACAAACGAGCCACAAGTAAACACATGGCACATTTGGTCATCAACACTTAACACATTTCAACATAGAAAAACAATTTCTCAAATTCACACTTGAATTAGATGGCATATCAAATAAATGAGTTATGTTCGGAAACTTTTACATAAATTTCACATCTCAGCTCTAAAAAAACTCACCAAATTTCAACTTCAAACTTCTAATGCATAATTTTATAAAATTCATACAAGTTTTTCAACAAAAACGAGTTTAAATTAAAAGCACATGATAATGGACGATTCAGGCTATGCAATTTTTTATCTAAAATACTACAGCATATGAACAGCATCAACCTTCAACACTCAGTATGTCAATTTATAAAATTAAAACAACATTCAGCTTAATATCGCAATTATATCAAAACCGATCACAACTGAATTCCAAAAATTCTAAACTTTTTACAGCATGCTAAACATCATATATTCAGAACTTCCACAAATTTTCAGAATTTTTCCGTTTCAGAATAATTTATGATAATCAAAACAAATTTGGGCAGAATCACAAAATAATTTGTTAACCCTATCAAACCTCGTTCAAAAATTATAAAAGTTTTACACAACGTATAATCAAGCCTGAAACATAACATATTCGACAATTGGCCAGAAAAAAATACTACACAATTAATTATGCATTTTACAAGAAACTGAACAGAAAACAAATTGATTTTTAAAAATAGCTAAACACCTTTAAAAATCACGAAAAGTTTACAGCAGCTACATATTCATAAGAAACAGCTGCTCCTAAAATTTCAAGGAAATCGGACTAGTACTCGATTTATAGTGAATTTTTCAATTGAAACAGCCAATAAGAACTTCGAAAAATCATAACGGCAATGATACACTTCCAATCGACACAAGGTCAGTGCCATTGTGTTCGAAATAATCCTAAGTTCCTAAATCCACAGAAATTCATTAACTATATTCAGTTCTCGTTCGATTCGCACGATCGACGAGTTCGACATAAAATAATGAATACAAATACACAACGAATAATTCGAACATGAATAATAACTCAACGAGCACGCTAGGCACAACCGATCATAATGTTATTCACGTAATATTAAACACGGAGTCGAGAATCGATACCAAGCGAGAAAGGGTTCAAACGGCTCGACGGCGAACAGTAGCGAAAGAGCTCGACGGAGGCTCGCGTCTCGCTGGAAGGAGAAGGTGCTGCAGCGGCTGAGAAGGGAAGGGTCGCTGCTGCTGCTAGGTCTCCGGAGGAGAAGCTGCTCGTCGAAGATCTCCGCGCGAGTTGCTGCTCGCCGGAAAAACGCACGCAGGGGGTCGCCGGTGGTCGTGGACTGCTCACAGGAAAACAAACTTGCCGGAAGTTGCAGGTGGAAGGGTTCTCGTCGGCGTTCACTGGTTCGTGGAGGAGGGCAGCCGATGGTCGCCGGAAAACTGTTGCGTGACGACCTTCGCGGAAAGGAAGAGCTCGGCGTCGGGGCTTCGCGGCGAGAGGTGTTCGACGGAAAAAAAAAATATGAGAGGGTGCGACGTGACGATGATGATGAATGGATGATTGCCGGATTTGGTGCTTGCGCGAGAACAGGAAAAAGAGAGATTGAGAAAGAAAGCTGCGGGTTATGTGTTTTGAGAAGAGAAAACCGAGCTTGAGAATATTTCCAACGAAAATTTTCGGGCTCGATAACGAATTCAACGCGCGATAAAAAAAAAAATATACAGAACAATATATTATATATATATATATATCTATTAGCACACATTATTCACATTTGATAATTAAATAAAATCAAGAAAATTAATTAAACAATTAGACATTTAACATTTAATCACCTTTTGGCAATAAATAATATTATGGCATTCAAGAAAAATAAATATAAATATTTATAACAATAATAGTAACAATAATAATAATAAAAATAATTATAATATTCTCAAATAATCCACAAATAAACGGGGCACTACAACCGGGTCCGAGGTTCGAGCTCGTCTTCTTCTGCGACCGGCTCTTTGCCGTCCCTTCTTCCTCTGTCCAGGTCCAGGTCGGCCCCCCCGGATTCTTCCTCTGCCCGGCCGGCGTTATCGTCGGCTGAGGGGAGCGGACCTATCTGGTTTTCCAGCATGCGGTCGCCCCCCTCGGTGGGGTTATCCAGTCTGGTATCGGCGTTCGGGTCGTCCGTCGCTTCCACCTCTGTCCTGACTCCCGCATCGGCTAGGCCGAAACTCTCTGCGGTCAATAGGTGAGAGCCTGTCTGGTTCCCTAAAGGCGGTTGCCCCCCGGGCCATCATGTGTCGGCTCTGGAGTGACTCCCAGCTCGGCCACTCTCGCCTCGGCGTCGGTGAGTGGGTCTGCTGCATTTATCTCTGCTCGCGGGATGGTCAAGACGCACTCCCACACCACTCTCTGGTCCCCGCGATGAGTTCTCTCTCCGTCCGAGGTCGGGAACTTGAGCGAGTAGTGGAATATGGAGACAACGGCCTTTAGTTTGTAGAGGGCCGTCCTGCCAAGG
Organism: Striga asiatica; assembly: GCA_008636005.1. Classification (NCBI taxonomy): domain Eukaryota; kingdom Viridiplantae; phylum Streptophyta; class Magnoliopsida; order Lamiales; family Orobanchaceae; genus Striga; species Striga asiatica. Next base: position 305,673 of record BKCP01006060.1, on the reverse strand, counting down.
ATGGCGTTGTACTCGCTCGGGCAGTCCACGATCTTGAAGGTTTCCAGAATCGTGTTCGTGGGCTGCCCCTTCTCTCCAAATCGGATTGGCAACACAACTTGGCCAACGGGGGCCGTCGTTTGCCTATTAAACCCCTGAATCCATTCGCGACAGGATTGCACCTCCTTCGCGTCGATCCCCATCTTCTTGAAGGTATTGTAATAGAGGATACTCGCATAGGCCCCGGTGTCGACCATGATGCGGTGAATTTTTATCGACATTATCGGCGCCGTGATCACCAGAGCGTCGGAGTGGGGTGGTTGAACAAAAAGGCGTCCTCATCGGTGAAGGAGATTTTTTTTAGCGTCGACTCTAGCGCCGGCCTACTGTCGGCATGCGTCACCCTCTGCCCGGCGTAGTAGGCTTGCCGCGCATAGGCCTTAGTCTGCTTTCTGGAAAGGAGGGATTCGCCTCGGCTTGTGTTGATGCGTCGGGGTTGGTAATCAGGGTGGTCGTCCATTAGAGGTGGAGACCGATCTCTTTTTCTGCCCCTCGAGGTGTCGGCCACGTCTTGGGGGGCAGGGCAGAAAGTCATGATCTCATGGGGGCCACCCTGCTGTTGCATCTTCCTCCGAGGGTTTACATCGGCGTCTTCGTCACTGTTGAGGCCCTCCTCAAAGCAGCCTCCCTTCTTTCTCTTTCCACCGGAGTGGGTGAATCTTTTCAGCTGCGGGTCGTCGATTAGTTTGAGCAATGCCGAGATCAAGTTTTGGCACTGGTCGGTGTTGTGCCCGTGCGCCTTGTGGTAGGTGCAGTAACGGGACTTGTCCACCTTGTTCTTGTCGGTGAACATCAACTTCGGGTCCGGCAGTAACCCCTTCGCCTTGATTTCCTCGTAAATCGCAGCTGCACCCACGGAGAAGACGCTCTGGTAACTTTCCTTCAGCTCTTCGGCTTTCTGTTTCCGCTGGGCTCGGACCTCAGCGAACGACTTGCTCGGCTTCCCCGACTTCTCCTCCTCAGCCCTACCTTTTGCCGGCGCGGCGTCGAATGTTGGGATTGATGAGGACTCCTCTGCCATTATGGAGTCCTGGGCTCGGGAGAGAAACTCCTGATAAGTGGTCGGCTTATTCTGGCATAGGGACCACTTGAACAGCGTCTTTTGGCCTCAGACCGCTCTGAGCGGTGATCAATAGTGCGTCAGGGTAGCACCGCTCCATGTTTTGGACTCGGTCGTTAAACCGAGGTCCTTCAAGCTCTCGTTCTCGCCTTGAACGATGTTGGCAATGGATTCCTTGGGGGCGAGGTTGACCTGCGATCCGATGAAGTGTGATCGGAACGTCGACCTGAGCTGCCCCCATGTGGAGATGGATTGAGGGTAGAGAGAGTGGTACCACCTCTGGGCCTTTGGCCCAAGCGTAAGGGAGAACATGCGGCACCGCAGGGCATCCGTAGTGCCGTGTAGGTGTAGAGGCCAATGTGGAAATCGAGGTCCGAGCTCCCGTCGTAAAGTCCAAGCTGCGGAACCTTGATTTTCTTTGGCGCGGGTTCCCGTAAAATGTCAGGAGAGAGGGGTGAAGCGTGATCTACGATTCTAGGGGCCGATTGTGGATAGGGAGGAAGTGACAGTTCACTCCTAGATGGGTGTCGACCCTCCAGCTCGGCAATCCTGCACTTGAGGGCTGTGACTTCGTCAGTGTCGCGTCCTACAACTTTACCCCACTCGATCACCTCCCTGAGGTCACGATTGGTCTGGCTCTTGTCACCCAGGCGTTGATAAAGGGAACGGCGGACGATTTGAAGGCTTTGCTCTGGATGGCTCTCCTCTGTCTGCTCAGTGGGCGCCGGTCCGGTACTTTTGTCACGCGATTCCAGGCTTCAAGGTTGGGTGATTGAGCCATGGTTTTGGATTTCGTCGGGTTCCTCTTTTGCCCCCCGGCCCCCTTGTCGAGGGTCTGGAGCAAGGTGATGTCGGGGATTTCCGTGGGCGCCACGGTGTTGCCCCCGGCCGCCTAGCTCGCGAGCGCCTTCGAAAAGACCCCCTCGAGAGCTTCGAGGACGTCGGGGTGCTGCATGGCTGCAGCAAAGGTCGGGACTGTTGGTGCTGGGACTTGTGTTCCCTGCTAAGCACGGCAGGAGGTCTCTCCGCCGTTGCTCCGGCGAGACTGCGCGCCGGACTGCTGAGTTGAATGGTCGTGACCAGATGAAGTCATTTCGAGTGATTTTCGGAAGTCAAAAGTGGAAAAAAGATGAATTCGATGTGGGGTTCCACAAGGTCGAACAATTGACACCAAATAACTTATGGTTCCCTCCTTCTAGTGCCAAACTGTTGACTGGCGTTTTCGATCAACGGTTAAAGAAACGAGTAATGAAAATAGGGGATGAGGAAATGACAGAAAGATGCGGTTTAATTACGATTTTATTAATAGATCATTGGGTCGGCCTCTCGTACGAGGTCGGCACCTGTGATATCCTTACAATTCTTACAAGGGTTTATTACAAGTCTAGAGAGGAAAAGTAGAGAGAGAGTCTGAAAGTTGGAGGTTCAACAACCCAAAAATAAATGAGGTGGGCTGCTATTAATAGTGTCCTTAAATGTGGCATTGTTCAGGTACTGTTCACCGGTCTTGTCGTACAGTGTTCTTGCAGAGTAGTCTGACACCTGCCTGACAGATCCAATGCCCTCACGGTCACCCGACAGCGTTCGAGTGGCACCAGACTCGCCCGTGCCAGCCCGTGTGGTGTCTGGCTGGGTCTGTCCCGAACCCAGTCGTGTCCAGTCGTGCCCAGCCGCACGCCCAAGCCCTAGTTGACCTCGATAGTGCCCGGCAGCACCCGAGTGGCACCAGTCGTGCCAGGGGCCATGCCAGATGTCCGCGCCTACCAGCGCTTATCCGCGTTCGGTCGCACCACCCGTGCCCAGCGCCGCGCCAGGGCACCATCATTGCCGAGCGCGGGACCGAGCCCAGTCAGCCCAAGCTAGCGCCCGACCGCCCAGCTCACCCTGGACCGGTTCGGCAAGTCAGGTCGACGGTTCGAGTCCGTTTGATTCGTGACATCCGGTCCGAGTCTTCTTCCAGGATTTTAGTATTTTTTTTAGCCAAACCAGTCCAGTCAAGTATGCCAGTCTAAGAATCCAGACTTAGTAAATTTTTCGGGAACCATTAGAGCGTTCCCTTTCATCCGGCTAAGTGAGCAAATAGAACGGAGCATCATAGCATATCATTAAGCATTCCGAGTATATACTTAGCATTTATTTGCTTATAGGTTTATGTAGCTTAAGGAGAGTCGAGTCTCTGACAGCTACTTCAGTATCCAAGCACTTGTAATAGAACTACAGCATATCAGGTGGGTGTTGGGTTCTATGAGGAACGTCAACGACATGCACAGTATTGAACTTATCGAAATAAATCCTAACACAGCGGAATCTATAGTTAGGATTAGGACATTACCTTTTAAAATTTTTGCCGACTCAGAGACATTTCTGATTTCATTTGATGGAGATCGTCTGATTACGAGTTTGGCCCTTGTCGACTCTAGTCGAGTGTTGAATCACGAACGGATCACCAAAACAAACTTCTCGGGATCGGGCCGGTTGGGCAGGTTCGGATCACGTCTCGGTCGGGTCAGGTTACAGCTGTTCGGTCCCGGATAGGTGCGAGTCGCGGACAGGCACGGGTCGCGGTCTGGCCGTGTGGTGTGTGTCGCTGGCTGGTCGCGTCGGGCATGATGCACGGGTGGCAGCAGGTCGCAGGGCGCGCGCGCGTGCTAGATAGGAGCCCTAGGTCGACGCGGATAGGGTCTCGCGACTGGGCACACGCGGGCGGTCGTCTCGGGTTTCCTGGGTGTGCGCGTCGATCACGGGCGGGTCGAGCAGATCACGCACAGATGGCACACGGGAACAGGGACGACGAAACATGAGCAAGGACGGACCCCACGGTGTCGCTAGGGTTCGCAACTGGGACCTGGGCACGAGGTCTGGCTGTGCGCAGTTGTGGGCGGGGCTCGCGATAGCGCGCGGCTGGGATCAGGCGAGGTCTTGGCGACGATCGGCGGCGGCAGCGATTTTCTGACGAGATCGACGGCAACGGACGGCAGCGACTGGCTGGAGAAGATGACTGGAAAAAATGAAGCTTTGAGGTTTAAAGAAATATCACCTTAAAGCCTTCTAATAGATTACCTAAACACCTATTTCAATTAATCTTGGTGGTGCGATTAATTGAGTCTCCCTAATACTCGATCAAGACAATTTTTCCTCTCTTGTGAAGTATAAAAATCGGCCCTTGCAACATATACAAGAGGTTGGGACATGGTGTATTTAAAGGCTCTATTAGGGACCTTAAGGAGGTGCCAAACATGGGCTTATCCCATTAGGCCAAGGAATCATAATTCTACTCCATAAACTAATCCATATTAGGTCATGATTCCTTTCTCCTAACATCGCCTTCTAGAAGACTCTCTAATCTCCTAACCCTAGGTAATATTCTAAAAGAAATATTCCCTAAGTCTTGGAATATTAAATATGGAATAAAATTAATTTCTAAAATCTTAATAAAATTAAATAATAATATATCCCACTAGAATATTATTATTGCTCTCCCCATTTGGCTCCAATTTAATAAATTAAATTAAACCGCCACTTGATTAATAAATATTAATCTAATTGACCGATTCACCTCCCCATGTTTAAGATATAACGTCCGTGGATAAATTAAATTACTGACAAGATAATTAATCGACTTCTTATTCATTTCCGAAATTAGTACCACTCAGAACTTTAATCATTGTGTCAGATAAATATCCACCTGCAGGGTTTAACACAATATTCCTTCGGAGCTCATTTTGGGGACGTCATCAATCCAGCGCACTGGAACACGGTGACCATAAATAATTTTTAATAGCTCGTCATATAAACATTCTCATTTACCAAAGTACAGAGTATGTCATCCTAACAAATTAGGAATCACCCTTGGTAAATCAAATAAACAAGTAATGAATGTACACGACTATTTTATATTATCTTACAGCTTTAGAGAACGCGTCAATCACTGAAGGTATAGATTACAACAATGATCAGTGAGTCTCATAATCTTATCCTTCTGGTGGTCCTATTCAATACTTAACATTAGTACTAGTGTAATTCTCCAATTAAGGTCAACTGAATCAAGAACACACTACAGTCTTTTTCTAAGAATACACTACTAGTCTTACAAGGAACCGATAGGTGACCTTTCTGTTCGAGACTCCACGAACCACACTATCTCAATGTAAGACAAAGAGTATGATTGAATAAATAAATAAACTGCAAACATATATATATATACTTTGACTAAAACATGATTGCCAGATCAAAATAGACTTGTTCATATCTGAAAGCCAAGCTTTTACAGCATATCTAACAATCTCCTACTTATGCTTAATAAGCTCATGGCTATCACTAACCACAATTTTCTTTCAATCTAATTTTCAAAGACTAGTCTAATATGTCGCCCTAACATCTGGCTCCCATTCCTTCTACGTGTCTTGGAAAGACTTTCGCCGGTAGGCTCTTCGTAAAAGGGTCTGCTAGGTTGTCCTCTGATTGTATCTTGGCAACAACGACTTCCCCTCGTTCAACGATTTCCCCTATCAGGTGGTACTTGCGCTCTATGTGTTTACTTGCTTTATGAGTTCGTGGCTCCTTCGAATTTTCTACTCATCCGCTGTTATCACAGAACACTGTAATGGCTGCGGGCAAACTCGGCACCATGTCAAGGTCGAGGATAAAATTCTTGAGCCAAACAGCTTCTTTCGCTGCCTCTGAGGCTGCTACATACTTAGCCTCCATGGTTGAGTCTGCCACGCATTTCTGCTTGACACCCCTCCACACAACGGCTCCTCCTCCTAAAGTAAACACAAACCCTGAGGTTGACTTGCTTTCGTCCCGGTCTGCCTGGAAGTCAAAATCGGTGTATCCCAACGGAAGCAATTCATCTGCCTGGTAAATCAACATGTACTCCTTAGTCCTTCTCAGGTACTTGAGTATATGCTTTACCGCAGACCAATGTTCTGCCCCTGGGTTACTCTGATAACTTGCTACCATGCCTACTGCATAACAGATATCAGGTCGCGTACACAACATCGCATACATGAGACTTCCTACATCCGATGCATAAGGAATTGCCTTCAAGTCCTCTATCTCTTGAGGAGTCTTCGGGGACATCTTCTTAGATAGAGCGATTCCATGTCGGAAAGGTAAATCCCCTTTCTTTGAATCATGCATGTTGAAACGCTTCAGGACAGTATCTATGTATGTATATTGGGATAGGCACAATTTTCACTTATCTCGGTCCCGAATGACCTTGATACTGAGAACATGTCCTACTTCTCCCAAATCTTTCATATCAAGTTGCTTGGATAACTATACATTTATGTTTGATAACATTTTCACATTGTTTCCAATGAGAAGAATAACATCTACGTATAGCACTAGAAACACCACCACGTTTCCTTCGCTCTTATTGTACACACAGTGCTCATCCAGACATTGGGTAAATCCATACGATTGGACAACCTCGTCAAAATGGATGTTTCAAGACCTGGAAGCCTGCTTTAGCCCATAAATAGACCTTTTCAGCTTACAGACCAGATGCTTTTGTCCCTTTGCAATGAATCCTTGTGGTTGCTGCATATAGATTTCCTCGTCTAAATTCCCGTCAAGGAAAGCAGTCATAACATCCATTTTCCAAATCTCATAATCCATATGAGCGGCTATAGCCAAGAGAATCCTAATGGATTTCAGCATAGCTACCGGCGAAAAAGTTTCCTCATAATCAATCCCTTCTTTCTGAGTATACCCTTTCGCAACAAGCCTAGCTTTGAAGGTTTCAACCTTCCCATCTGCTCCTCTCTTTCTCTTATAGACCCACTTGTATCCAATGGCATGCACGCCACTAGGTGTTTCTACAAGATCCCAAACCTGATTGGAATCTATAGAATCCATCTCAGACTTCATCGCCTTTTGCCAAGACTCTGCGTCCCGATCTTGGAGTGCCTCATTGTATGTCCATGGGTCGATTTTAAGAACATCCGGGACGGCCTCAGAAGACTCTCCCAGACACATGAATCGTTCGGGCTGCCGGACAACCCTCCCACTACGACGAGGTACTACTTGCTCACTTGAATCATCAGCGATACGTGTTGCAGTACATTGTGGTGTAACATCTAGCGCACTCGATATTGAAGTACTCACTCCCTTTACCTCCTCTAGGACATGTCTACTACTGGGCTTGTGATCTAACACATAGTCTTCTTCCAAGAACCTCGCATTCGTGCTAACGATTACTTTCTGGTCCTCGGGACTATAAAATAGACCACCTTTTGTTTCCTCAGGATATCCCACAAATAGCCTTACTTCTGTTCTAGGTTCAAACTTATCAGTATCGGTTCTCAGCACATGTGCTGGACTACCCCAAATCCTGAGATCTCTTAGACTGGGCTTGCGCCCAGACCACAACTCCAATGGTGTAGACGGTACTGATTTAGAAGGTACTCTGTTTAGAACGTAAACTGTTGTTTCTAGGGCATACCCCCAAAACGAATAGGGTAATGTACTATAACTCATCATTGCCCTAACCATCTCCATAAGAGTCCAATTTTTTCGTTCTGCTACGCCATTCTGCTGGGGAGTGCCCGGCACAGTTAGCTGGGAGATAGTACCATTATTCATCAAGTACTCTCTAAACTCATTCGAGAGATATCCGCCACCACGATCAGATCGTAATGACTTGATACTTTTTCCTAACTGCTTCTCCACAACCGCCTTATACTCTAAGAATTTCTCGAAGCATTCAGACTTGCGGTGCAATGGGAAAATATACCCATACCTTGAGTAGTCATCGATAAACGTAACGATGTACTCGAAACCACTTCTCGCTTGAATAGACATAGGACCACATAGATCGGAATGAATTAGTCCTAACAGATCTTCGGCTCTATTCCCCTTTGATTTAAAAACCCTTATAGTCATTTTGCCTTCCAGGCAAGACTCACAAGTTGGAAAAGCCTCGACTTCTAACGACCCCAAGGGTCCATCTGCTACCAACCTTTGAATCCTCCTAAGGTTTATATGACCAAGTCTTAGATGCTAAAGATATGTTTCATTCATTTTCGAAGGTTCTTTTCTCTTATTCAGATTAGATGATGAATTAAGTAATTGTTTCTGTTGCACTGGAGATAACTTCGGTTTTATATAGATTGTCTACTAATGAACCACAAAATATGAACTTTTTGCCAAAACGAATAATAACTTCATTATAAAAAATAGCAGAAAAACCATTCATAAACAACTTAGAAACTGAAATCAAATTCTTTCTAAAACTAGGAACATAAAGACAATCCTTCAAAACCAAAGTTCTATCTAAACCAAATTCTAAATAAACATCTCCCATTGCAACTGCTGACGCTCTACAAGCATCGCCCAAGTAGATGGTGACTTCTCCTTCCTTAAGCCATTTGGTTTCCTGGAACCCCTGCATAGAATTGCAGACATGATCAGTGGCTCCTGTATCTACACACCAGGTACTAGTAGATAAAACCGCTAAACATGTTTCGACGACTAAAGAAAAAGATGTACCTTTATCGCCCTTCTTGAGAAGAGGGCAGTCAGCCTTCCAGTGTCCCTTCTGCTGGCATTTGTGGCACTTGCCTTCGGCTTCTTTGCAGCTTGCTGAGGTCGCGTATCATTCATGACCGCTTTACTCTTTCCTGCAGACTTCTTCCTCTTCCTACCCCGCATGGCAACCATCGCCTGGGCTTTGTGACGAAATAGGCCCTCTGCTGACTGAAGCTCAGCAACAATTCCGGAAGAGTCATCAACATCTTATGCATGTTATAATTCAACCAGAATTGTTCAAAGCTCTTCGGCAAAGACTGGAGCACTATATCGACCTGGGATTCCCCGTCAATAAAAGCCCCAAGGACCTCCAGCTCATTTAGCTGGGCCATCATAGCAAGAACATGTTCTCTCACGGAAGTGCTCTCATGCATGGTCATATTCATCACAACCCTCATGGCTTCTTGTCGGGCAGCCCGCGACTGATGACCAAATAACTCCTTGAGATTTAGAAGCATCTCTGCTGCAGTGTCCATAGACTGATGTTGATGTTGAAGTACATTTGACAAAGATGCCAAGATGTAACACTTCGCCATCTCGTCAGCCTTTTTCCACCGAGCATACGCCTCTTTCTCTGGGTCTGGTGCATCATCAGCAGGCACATCCGGACAAGCCTCGACAGTAGCAAATTTGTACCCTTCAGCAGTTAACACTATATCCAAGTACCTTTTCCAGTCAATGTAATTGGGACCAACAAGTTTGTTTTCTTTGAGAATTACAGACAACGGATTGAAAGACATTTTGAATTCTTGGGATCATGCAAACATAGTTTTTACTGAGTCAAGTATTTTTTAATTTAATATCAAATATTAATCCCTTAAAAACAATATTTAAATATATTCACCGACACCTCAAAACACCGAATTCCCGCAGGCCACGGAGTGTGGGCGTCTACGGTTGAAGCCATAGTAAGAGGAGGGATTAATCCCATTAATTAACATACCGTCCAAACAATACTTAATTAATAGTCAGTTCATCTTTCGGCCAGCGCAAAATAAGAACAACCTTTTTCCTTTGGGAATAGCGTAATTATTAGCACTTTAAGTGTAACCCATTAATTGGTACTAAGTTTACTACCAAAATTATACGTCAACCTTTGGATGACCCGTACGCTTTTGAAATAGCTCACTATAACCTTCCCGAAGGAGATTCGTTCCTGTGAACTGTGAAATAAACCGTCCTTTGGGATTGATTTAAAACACTTCACTAACAAACCTATAATGGAGGCCTTGGATGTAATTTATTTCAACCCATTACACACTTAATATAATTTTTATTTTAAGGGATTTTTCTAGACATGCTCCTATTTCAATTTGCACATAAAGCAAATAAGGACATGCATAATTAATGAGCAATAATAAACTAGGAACTATAATCAAACTACTATGGCCATTAATTAATCTCCAATGTTACGGAGAAACACAATCCTGTCCTTCTTGAATGTGTTTTCCATCTCAGGAATTGGAACACCCCTTTCGCAGTGACTCTCACTCTTCATCTTGAATAGGTTGTCTCCGGGAAAGTCGCCATTGGATCATCACCATGGCATCCGTCTATGTGTTTGTCACCTCGCCCTATCAAGTTTGGTCCACATCCGCCGGATCAATAATGAATAACAACAATTACATAATTCATCATATGACCCGCGCAGGAGTCGTACACGAGTTTTCTATGAAAGTAATAAACTATGCAGTGTCCCACTGCGCGAATAATTTATTACAAGCATTCACCAACCCAAAAACTCCTCGACATGTCCGAGGCTTATAAAACACCATACATTCATACATGAATTAAAATCATACATGCGGGCTATAATAGTCGGATTCGAAATCACCTGCAAACAATTGTAATTTCTAATCTACTATGTCGCTGCGTCCGTACACACATAATTCATGTAAACAAGCAAGTTCTAATTCAAACTGTGCACAAAGTTTAATTAATCTGGGCTCTAATACCAGTTGTTGGGTTCTATGAGGAACGTCAACGACATGCACAGTATTGAACTTATGGAAATAAATCCTAACGCAGCGGAATCTATAGTTAGGATTAGGACATTACCTTTTAAAATTTTTGTCGACTCAGAGACGTTTCTGATTTCCTTTGATGGAGATCGTCTAATTACCACAACTCAATCGGTTGAAGAGTTTGGCCTTTGTCGACTCTAGTCGAGTGTTGAATCACGAACGGATCACCGGAATGAACTTCTTGGGCTCGGGTCGGTTGGGCAGGTTCGGATCACGTCTCGAGTCGGGTCGGGTTACAGCGGTTCGGTCGCGGATAGGTGCGAGTCGCGGACAGGCACGGGTCGCGGTCTGTCCATGTGGTGCGTGTCGCTGGCTGGTCGCGTCGAGCATGACGTTCGGGTGGCAGCAGGTCGCGGGGCGCACGCGCGTGCTAGACTGGAGTCCTAGGTCCGTGCGAACAGGGTCTCGCGACTGGGCACACGCGGGGGGTCATCTCGGGTTTCCTGGGCGCGCGCGGAACGACGTGCGCATGGATCTCGGGCGGGTCGAGCAGATCACGCACAGCGATAACACACGGGAACAGGGACGACGAGACACGAGCAGGGACGGACGGCACGGCGTCGCTGGGGCTCGCGGCTGGGACCTGGGCACGAGGTCTGGCTGTGCGCGGTTGCGGACGGGGCTTGGGATAGAGCGCGGCTAGGCTCGGCCGAGGTCTTGGCGACGATCGGCAGCGGCAGTGATTTTTCGGCGAGGTCGACGGCGGCGACTGGCTGGAGAAGATGGCCGGAAAAAATGGAGCTTTGAGGTTTAAAGAAATATCACCTTAAAGCCTTCTAATAGATTACCTAAACACCTATTTCAATTAATCTTGGTGGTGCGATTAATTGAATCTCCATAATACTCGATCAGGACAATTTTTACTCTCTTGTGAAGTATAAAAATTGGCCCTTGCAATGCATATACAAGAGGTTGGGACATGGTGTATTTATAGGCTCTATTAGGGACCTTAAGGAGGTGCCGAATATGGGCTTATCCCATTAGGCCAAAGAATCCTAATTCTACTCCATAAACTAATCCATATTAGGTCATGATTCCTTTTACTTAACATCACCTTCTAGACGACTCTCTAGTCTCCTAACCCTAGGTAATATTCTAGAAGGAATATTCCCTAAGTCTTAGAATATTAAATATGGAATAAAATTAATTCCTAAAATCCTAATAAAATTAAATAATAATATATCCCACTAGAATATTATTATTTCTTTTCCAATTTGGCTCTAATTTAATAAATTAAATTAAACCTCCACTTGATTAATAAATATTAATCTAATTGACTGATTTACCTCCCCTTTTTAAGATATAACGTCCGTGGATCAATTAAATTACTGACAAGATAATTAATCGACTTCTTATTCATTTTCGAAATTAGTATCACTCAGAACTTTAATCATTGTGACGGATAAATATTCACCTACAGGATTTAACACAATATTCCTTCTTGAGCGCATTTCGGGGACGTCATCAATCCAGCGCACTGGAACACGGTGACCATAAATAATTTATAATTGCTCGTCATATAAACATTCTCATTTACCAAAGTACCGAGTATGTCATCCTAACAAATTAGGAATCACCCTTGGTAAATCAAATAAACAAGTAATGAATGTACACGACTATTTTATATTATCTTACAGCTTTAGAGAAAGCGTCAATCACTTAAGGTATAGATTACAACAACGATCAGTGAGTCTCATAATCTTATCCTTCCGGTGGTCCTGTTCAATACTTAACATAAGGACTAGTGTAATTCTCCAGTTAAGGTCAACTGAATCAAGAATACACTAGTCTTTTTCCAAGTGGGGTCTCACTGTCAGTCTAGACTGTGAACAAGTGGTTTAGTCTTACAACGAACTACATGATTGCATAAATAAGTAAACTGCAAACATATATATACTTTGATTAAAACATGATTGCCAGATCAAAATAGAATTGTTCATATCTGAAAGCCAAGCTTTTACAGCATATCTAACAGTAGGAGCCTTTTACAGGGCGTTGCATTGCGCATTTCAATTATCTTGTATGAGGTATGTGAGTAAGTTAATTGCCCGAATGGTCGAGTTATCCCGTTTGTGGCCCAGTTACATCTTCCAGGTGTGACACCGAGGGCTAAAAGGGTCTTTTGACCACAGTTAATTATGCTCATAAGCGGCCGAGGGCCGACTGGGTCTTTTGACCACAGTTGATGTGCACACGAGCAGCCGAAGTAAGGGCCTATTTGAGACCACAGTATAAGTATAAGAAAAGTTTTCCATTTCAGCAAACTTATTTATTATATGCTGCTTTATGTTTATGTTTATAGTTGAGATTATTACAGTTCCAGTTTTCCCACGAGCATTCAGATGTGCTCACACTCCCACAGTTTTCTTATTTCTTATGATTTACCACAGACCAATGTTCCGGACCTAGATTACTTTGATATCTGGCTACCATGCCAACAGCATAATAGATATCTGGTCGCGTGCACAACATTGCATACATAAGGCTTTCTACTGCCGATGCATAAGGAACTGCCTTCATGTCCTCTATCTCTTGAGATGTCTTAGGAGACATCTTCTTAGACAAAGGGATTCCATGTCGAAAAGGAAAATACCCTTTCTTCGAATCCTGCATGTTGAAACGGGCCAAGACAGTATCTATGTATGCGGATTGGGATAGGCACAACTTTCTCTTCTCTCGGTCTCGAATGACCTTGATTCCAAGAACATGTCCTACTTCTCTCACATCTTTCATATCAAACTGTTTGGATAACCATACCTTTACATCTGATAACTTCTTCACACTATTTCCAATGAGAAGAATATCATCTACGTATAGCAAAAGAAACACCACCACGTTTCCATCACTTTTCTTGTACACACAATGCTAATCCGGACGTTGGGTAAATCCATAAGACTGGACAACCTCGTCAAAACGGATGTTCCAAGACCTCGAGGCTTGCTTTAGTCCAAAAATAGACCGCTTCAGCTTACGGAGCAGATGCTCTTGTCCCTTTACAATGAACCCTTCTGGTTGCTGCATATAGATGTCCTCGTCTAAATTCTCGTTAAAAAAAGCAGTATTAGCATCTATTTGCCATATTTCATAATCTATATGAGCGGTTACAGCTAGGAGAATCCTAATGCATTTTAGCATAGCTACGGCAAAAAAGGTTTCCTCATAATCGATCCCTTCTTTCTGAGTATACCCCTTCGCAACTAGTCTAGCTTTGAAGGTCTCAACCTTCCCATCTGATCCTTTCTTTCTCTTATACACCCACTTGCATCCAATGGCACGAATACCACTAGGTGGTTCTACAAGATCCCAGACCTGATTAGAATCCATTGATTCCATCTTAGATTTCATCACACTTTGCCAAGACTCTATGTACCGATCTTGGAGTGCCTCATTGTATGTCCATGGGTCAGTTTCTAGCATATCCGGGACGGCCTCGGAAGACTCTCCCAAACCCAAGAACCGATCAGGCTGTCTAACAACCCTCTCACTACGACGAGGTACTACTTGCTCAAGTACATCATCAATGACGTGTTGCAGTACTTCGTGGTGTAACATCAAGTGCAACTCGGTATTGAAGTAATCACTCCCCTTACTTCCTCTAGGATATGTCTACTAGTGGACTTATGTTCTATAACATAGTCTTCTTCCAAAAATCTAGCGTTCGTGCTAACGATCACTTTCTCGTCATCTGGACTATAAAATAGACCACCTTTCGTTTTCTTAGGATATCCCACAAACAGCCTAACTTCTGTTCTAGGGTCTAACTTATCAGTATCGACTCTCAGCACATATGCTGGACTACCCCATATCCTGAGATGTCTTAGACTGGGTTTGTGCCCAGACCACAACTCTAATGGTGTAGATGGTACTGATTTAGAAGGTACCTTATTCATAATGTATACTTCTGTTTCTAGGACATATCCTCAAAATGACTCTGGTAATGTACTATAACTCATCATTTCCCTAACCATCTCCATAAGAATCCTATTCCTTCCTTCTACTACCCCGATCTGCTGAGGTGTGCCAGGTGCAGTCAGCTGGGACATAATCCCATTATCCATCAAATAGTTCCTAAATTCTCCCAAGAGATATTCGCCACCACGATCGGATCGTTGAGACTTGAGACTTTTTCCTAACTGCTTCTCCACAACTTCCTTATACTCCAAGAATTTCTCGATGCATTCATACTTGTGACGCAAAAGGTAAATGTACTTGATATGGGATATTATATAGCAAAAGAATAGACCGGTTTACCACATTGGTCGGGCAAGCACGAAGTAGAGAAAACTGCATTGGTCGAAGGATAATCGACCAAAAGGGAAGAGATCGAGCAGAATAGCAGAACTGGTCGAGGATCGACCTAGCGATGGGAGATTCGGTCAGATCGAGCACTCAATAAGTGAAGAGCAGTCGAGGGCGTGGCTTGAATGCTATAAAGCGCGTGGGTGGCGTTAGAAGATCCTAACGGGATGCACAGAGAATAATCTCCCTCTGCTCAAAGGGATACGTGGCGAGAGTACATTGGTGCAGAGCGATAGTGGTGATAACCACCTCTGATGCTTCTGACACACACAGACTGTGTGTGTACGGGCGGGCAGTACGGGCAGGACAGCTCACCAGATCCGGGCAGCTCCTAGGGCAGGTATCTCACTCCTATATATATAGGAGTGGGTCTTTTCTTGTGACTTACAATTTATCCATTACATACTTTGGAGAATTGAGTAAAATATACACTGACTTAAGCATCGGAGGCTCTTTGTTTGTCCCATTTTTGTTGCATTTTTCGTATTAATTTTTCCTTTCTTTTTCCCCCATATTAGGTCTATTCCTTGGTTTTTAGGTTTTTTTATAGTTTATTGTGTGTTTTGCTTTATTTTGGTTTTTCTTGTGTTTTCCGTTTGTTTTTCCGGTTTTTCTTTGTTTCTGGTGTGCATGTCGAAAGCTTCGGGAGAATCTATTTTCCATGATAAGTGGGCCAGGTGAACATCATTTAATAGAGCATTTCGTTGGCAACGCACAGGAAAAAGCGGAATCGAATTCCGATGTCAAACGAGTCCGAACGACTCCGAAAGGTGAAGTCACGCAAGTGGTCCGAGCACCAGTACTAGCCGCTGTCCGAGCAGTAACGCCGCTAGCTAGCAGCTAGCGCGGCTAACCCCCCCCTAGCGCGGCTAACACCCCCCTAGCGCGGCTAACCCCCCCTAGCGCCGCTAACCCCCCCTTAGCGGCGCTAAGCCCCCCTGCAAGTCCCAGAATTGTATAAAAACCCCCAAAACTCGTTTTCTTGGGGATTCTTTTCATTCTCCCCCTCCTGGGGACGAACCCTAGGTCCAGAAAAACACAAAAAACCCCTTCTCCTCCCTCTCTTCTTCTTCTTCGTTTTTTCTTTCTTCTTCTTTTCACTTTTATTTTCATTTCTTTCTTCTTCTTCTTCTTTGCATTTTGGATTCAAGCTTGTATGAAGGTTCAACACTTGGATTGAATAAATTGTAAGAATTTCTTTTCTCTTTGAATTAATTCATGAAAATGGTTGATTTTGGAGATATGTGTTCGTGTGTTGAATTTGATATGCTTAGCTAAATCCGATTGGGATAGGGGATGATTGTTCTTGTTTGACGTGCATTTGTCGGGCTCGATTTGTTCATGTTTATGTGAGTTGAATTGATTCAGAATTGATGAATTTGTGCTTGATTGATTGATATAATCGAAGAGTGACACTTCGATCTTGCGATTGGAAATGATTGAATGTTAATTTGTCGAGTTAGGGTTTGTCAATTCTATATGATTAGTTGATTAATCACCTTCTAGTTAATTAGCGACTTTTAGAACCGAAAGGGGAGAAGTCGTAGACCTAGGCTCGCATGAGGTAGATGATTTCGTAACTAAATAATCTATGGGTTGAGATTGAAATACATGTTTGTCGATGACCCGTCCCTTGTTACGAAAAGTTATTGGGATTGGGATATTTGGCCTATGTTGTATGCCCAAGCTTGTTCGTCTATGTTCAATCCCTTGTTACGAAGAGTTATTGGGAGCGAACCTCTAGATGTTTAAGCGAGAGCGTCAATCTCGAACCGAACAATTAATTGCCCGGATTTGCTAGAACTTGAATTAATTATCCCCGATTCCCTAGTTTCTCCATCTTTGTTCCATCCACATTTTTAGGTAGATTATTGCTCTTTATTGTGTTTTAGACAGTAATTATTCAAACCCCTTTTCTGATTAGAATGTTTAGGATTTTGTTTTCTTTTTATGTGTTATCATTACCAAAGCTAAATTCCGAACCGCCTTCCTCTAGAGATCGACCCGGGAAACGAATCTTTGATTCGGTACTCGGTAAAATGTAACAATTTGTACACAACAAATTTGGCGCCGTTGTCGGGGAGGGCAAGTAGGATATTTAGTTTTGGTGTTTAATCTTATTTTCTGTGTTTCTCTTTATTTTAGTATTTTTAGTGTTTTTATTTCTTTTGTGCATATGTGTTTTTCTCTTTTGTTCTTGTTTTAGTTTTTGTCTTCTTTTCTCTCTTTTTTCTTGGCTACGCGTGGTTGTTTGGTTCTGGTGTGCAGGTACAATGAATTTCAATCATGGGTACTCCTCCCTGCATTACACATCTTGGAACGACGAGCCAGTCTACTCCCCCGGGTACCACACCCAACCTTACCCGAATTCTTTTGAGCAGTGCTGGAACGATTTTCCGGTTGAGCAAACTTATGAGTCCCACGAGTGTAACGAGAAGCTCGACCAGATTCTCCATTTCATAGAGTCCAATTCAGCTCGAGAAGAAGAGGCCGCATACAATGCCAAACTCGATCTCATCTTAGATCGATTGATGGCCCGAGCGAAACAAGAGGAGGAGATTGAGCTCAGATGTGCCCGATTGAGCGAGCAAGTAGAAAGTCTAGCAAGGCGCATCGACTCGATCGAGTCCCAGGCCCACAAGCTCGAGGTTGTGGACCCGCATCCCATGCCCGAGCATCCAAATGAGCTCCAAGACGACTCCTCCGAATACAATGCCAAGCTCGACCTCATCCTCGATTGGATGATGGCCCGAGCAAACCAAGAAAAGGAGATTGAGCTCGGATGTGCTCGATTGAGCACCCAAATAGAGAGCCTCAATGTACGTCTCGATTCGATAGAGGCACAAGTCGACAACCCACACCTCAATATTGACCCTCAGGCTCGAATTCTGCAACAAATGTGTGAGGCCGAAGAGGATGACATTCTCCCACGAGCCGGGTACGATGCATTAGAGGAGGAGGTCGATTCACAAGACCCTCCTCCCACCTTCGAGTTGGAGTATCCGCCTTCGAGGCCACTGCACTGCTTTCCGGAGGTGATGGTATTTTCTTCGACTTGCTCCATTGATGTGCCTTTGATTGTCGAGGTTGACGAGGGAACTCGGATGGGGAAGGCTCTGTTCCAGACATTGGGGATTTCTCGTGAACAGACTCACTACATCAAGAACATAGCCACTCGTGCCCACAGTGCCCGCCTTCTGGCCTTAGAGCCAGCACTGCCACTGCTCGAGAATACAAAGGCGTGGCACGATCGTCACTTCTTCTTGGACCCTGGCTGAGTTCCTCACAGGTTTCGTCAAGCTAATGACGTTAAACAAGCGCTTCTTGGGAGGCAACCCAAGTGATTTACTGCTTTCTTAGTTATTTTCTTTTTGCTTTTTATTTCATCTTTTAATAATTGGAGTTTGGAGTTTCTGTGTTTTTCTTGGCAGGTACGAGTTTGCGAGCTTGAGCAGGATGAATTTCGAGGTCCAGAGCGGTGCATGGGCGAGTAGCTCGTATGTGGATGCTTATTCTCCTCG
>BKCP01006060.1:215757-285336 GCA_008636005.1 Striga asiatica | reverse complement strand
AATTTGTCTAGTTAGGGTTTGTCAATTCTATATGATTAGTTGATTAATCACCTTCTAGTTAATTAGCGACTTTTAGAACCGAAAGGGGAGAAGTCGTAGACCTAGGCTCGCATGAGGTAGATGATTTCGTAACTGAATAATCTATGGGTTGAGATTGAAATACATGTTTGTCGATGACCCGTCCCTTGTTGCGAAAAGTTATTGGGATTGGGATATTTGGCCTATGTTGTATGCCCAAGCTTGTTCGTCTATGTTCAATCCCTTGTTACGAAGAGTTATTGGGAGCGAACCTCTAGATGTTTAAGCGAGAGCGTCAATCTCGAACCGAACGATTAATTGCCCGGATTTGCTAGAACTTGAATTAATTATCCCCGATTCCCTAGTTTCTCCATCTTTGTTCCATCCACATTTTTAGGTAGATTATTGCTCTTTATTATTTTTTAGACAGTAATTATTCAAACCCCTTTTCTGATTAGAATGTTTAGGATTTTGTTTTCTTTTTATGTGTTATCATTACCAAAGCTAAATTCCGAACCGCCTTCCTCGAGAGATCGACCCGGGAAACGAATCTTTGATTCGGTACTCGGTAAAATGTAACAATTTGTACACAACACTCTTCACCGAAAATCCCCTCCGGTGTGAGAGTTCTGTGCAGGTGCGCGGCGTTCTACCGACGAGGAAGAGGAAGGCGAGCCGATTTCAAGCCGGTCGGAGTGTTTTGCGTTACCATTTGGCGCCGTCTGTGGGACTTTCGTTCGAAAAGTGGTGTGTTGAGATTGCTGATGCTCGGCGGCTATGGCAGACAGAATTCCTAGGAGAGATTTGCAAGCATCGTTCGACGACGTGTGGACGATGACGAGGCCATTGGGAGAAGGTCCTCCCCCAGGCTTCTCTGGACCCTTGCATACACCGGTGACTCCGATGCCCGTTCCCCAAGGTGTACGAGTCACGCCGGTGCAACCAGTGGCTGACGTGGGCTCAAGCCGAGCTCAGGAGGCCCGTACAGCTCAAGAAGTGGCGATCCTAACGCCGTTGCAACCAGATCTGGCCGTGACGCCGCAACAAGGAGCGATGGTGCAGGGAGCAGCACCGCCGCCGGTGGAGGAGCAGCGCCTCGGCCAGCAGGTGGTGATGACCAGGCAGGAGATGCAGCAGATGGTGGCGAACGCAGCAGCACAAGCAGTTCAACAAGTCACACAAAGTCTTTCGCGAGTGGCTGCTGGGCCGACGATGGTGGACGAGGATGTGGCTAGCTATGGAGGAGATGGAGCTCTGCGAGATCGGGAGGTGGAGAGACTCGTGGAGCAGGTGAGGCAAATGCAAGCTAAGATGGATGGCCGACTTGAGAGGCGTGCTCGAGGACACCATTTCTTGAGGGACATATTGGCTGCACCATTACCCGCGAATTTCAGGGACATGAGTTTGGTGTTTGATGGGACTACTGACCCGTCGAGGCACGTAAGGGGGTTTGAGAACTTGGCTGTGTTACATGGTTATTCTGATTCTGTTAGCTGCAGGGCATTCTTATCGACCATGGGAGGAGGCGCGCTCGATTGGTTCCAGCAGCTCCCTCATGGATCGATCAAGGACTTCGACGATTTCGCGGAGAAGCTGATGACCCAATACGCGAGCGTTATGGCGCAGGAGAAGACGTATTTGACGCTGATGGCCATGAGGCAGGGGAAGAAAGAGTCGTTGCGCAAGTATGTAGCTCGATATAATCAAACTTGTTTAGAGATCCCCACGGCCGCGGACGAGGTGAAGGCTGGTGGGTTAATAAGGAGTTTGCAAGCAGGGCCTTGTCGAACATCCTTAGCCAAACCCCTGCTCGTACGTATGACGATGTGCTAAAGAGGTGCAAGAAGTACATTAACCTGGAGAAGACAGAGGGGAGTTTGCTAAGTTAGAGGAATTAGCTAAACCAGAGCCGAAGAAAGGAAGGGCGAATTCGCCTCGAAGGGTGTCGCCAAGGAGGAGATCGCCCAGGAGAGAGGGGCGTGGCAGAATGAATCGTGGACGAGAGGACAGGTGGAAGGATCGACCAGTATTTGGAGGGAAGCGGTTCCATAACTTTACGCCGCTGAATGCAAAGATGGGAGAAGTGTTGGTGGCCATCGAGAAGAAGATAGAGGACAAGGACGTGACGTGGCCGAAATCGAGGCATGAGGGGCCGACGCAACCTAGGTCGAGGAAGTATTGCCGTTTCCATAAAGATTACGGGCATACGATGGAGAAATGCAGGCACCTCAAAGATGAGATTGAGCGCCTCATTCGGGCAGGGTATCTCAAGGAATTTGTGTATGAGGACAAGGTGAAGGTGAAAGCTAAAGGGAGGTGTCGGGAAGATTCAGTGGACCGGAGTGATAGAGATGATGACGAGGAGGATGAACCTCGAGGGAGGAGAGGTGATGGAGGAGGTGCTGGAGAAAAACGGAGACGGGGGAGTAGAGATCGAGGAGGCCAGAAGGGTCACGGTCCCGTGAAGAGAGGGACGATCTATATGATTTCGGGAGGTCCAACGGATGGGGACTCGAACAATGCAAGGAAGGGGCATGTTCGAGCAATGAAGAGGAAAAGAGAAAAAGTGGGGATTACTGCTCGAATACCGATAATAAGTTTTCGGGCAGAAGATGCTAAGAGAGTGGTGTTGCCTCACAATGATGCATTGGTGATTACGGCGGAGGTGGCAGGTTTTGATGTGAAGAGGGTATTCATTGATACCGGGAGTTCGGTGGATGTAATGTTTTATGATTGTTTTGTGCAGATAAACAATGAGCTTAATCTTGAGCTGAAGCCGGTGACCACAGCCTTATATGAATTTAATGGAGGCGAGGTGATGCCAATGGGAGAGGTGAGTCCATCTGTCGCCTTGGGGCAAGGAGCGACAAGGAAGGTGAGGATGGTGAGGTTTGTGGTCGTTGGAGCAGAGTCATCATACAACATCATCATGGGAAGGACCAGCTTGAATGCATTCCAGGCGGTCGTGTCAACGTACCATACGACAATCAAATATCCAGTGGGTGAAAACGTTGGTGAGGTCGCAGGGGATCAGCTTACCTCGAGGAGTTGTTATCAAACCACGGTGAGCAACAATAAACAGCTCTCGAGGAAACAGGTGAAGACCGAAAAGGGAATGTTGAATCGACCAGGGGGTTCGAGGTGGAGGGAGGAAAAGGAGAAAACGGATAAAGGGAAGGAGAAAGTGGAGATGCAGCCAGGAGGGGAGATCGAGGAGGTCCAGATGGTGGAAGGATGCAAGGAGAGGAAGTTTCGGGTAGGGGAGGAGCTCAAGGAGCCCATAAGGTCGAGATTGATTGGGTTGATCAGGGAGTTCGCGGATGTTTTCGCGTATACGCCTGAGGAGTTAATGGAGATAAAGGCGTAGGTGATTGAGCATCGTTTGAATATTAATTTGACAGTGAGGCCGGTGAAACAGAAGAGGAGACATCATGGTGCAGAGATGGACAAGGTGATCGAGCAGGAGGTTGAGAAGTTATTAAAGGCGGGCCATGTTAAGGAGATCCAGTTCCCCGAATGGTTGTCGAACACGGTGATGGTGTCTAAGTTGGGGGGAAAGTGGAGGATGTGCATTGATTTTCGTGACTTAAACAAGGCGTGCCCAAAAGATTTGTATCCATTGCCTAGGATCGACCAGCTGGTCGATTCCACCGCGGGGTGTGAGTTGATCAGTCTTATGGATGCGTCCCAAGGATACCACCAGATCCCTTTGGCTCGGGAGGATAGAAAGAGGGTGAGTTTCGTTACGAGCAGGGGCACTTATTGTTATGTGGTGATGCCCTTTGGCTTGAAGAACACGGGTGCGACGTATCAACGGTTGGTCGATAAAATTTTTAAGGAGCAGCTGGGAAGGAATATGGAGGTTTACGTTGATGACATGCTGGTAAAGAGTAAGGCAGAGGCCGATCACGTGAATGATTTAAAGGAGACATTCTTGACTTTGCGGAGGTATGGCATGAAACTGAATCCCACTAAGTGTTCTTTTGGAGTGAAGTCAGGAAAGTTTCTGGGATATATGGTGACAAAGAGGGGGATCGAGGTCAACCCGGAGAAAGTGAGAGCGGTGATCGAGATGAAACCGCCCACAAAGGTGAAGGAGGTGCAGATCCTGACGGGCAGGATCGCGGGACTGAGCCGTTTCATATCGAAGGTGGCGCAGAAGAGCGGTCCTTTGTTTTGAACACTGAGAAAGTGCTCGAAATTCCAGTGGATGGAGGAGGCCCAGAGGTCATTCGAGGAGTTACAGAAGGTGTTGGCCAATCTGCCTCTATTGGCTAAGTCGGTTCCTGGGGAGGATCTAGTGCTATACATATCGATCGGGGAAATGGCGGTAAGTTCGGTTCTATTGCGGGAAGAGGGCACGGTGCAATTCCCAATCTATTACGTAAGCAAGGTGATGTAGGGTGCGGAGAGGAGATATTCTAAGATCGAGAAGTGTGCTTTAGCAGTGGTCGTAACGATGAGGAAATTGCGACCGTATCTTCTGGGCCATAAGGTGAAGGTGAGAACGAATATGCCGCTGGGAGAGACTTTAAGTCGACCTTCTGTATCGGGTCGACTAGTGAAATGGGCGGTCGAGTTGAGTGAGTACACGATTGCATATGAGCCTAGGAGGGCGATCAAAACACAGGCGTTAGCCGACTTCATACAGGAGGGTACGAAAGTAGATGAAGAGGCAGAAGGTGTTTGGCAAATGTTTGTGGAGACTTGGGCATCGTGTTAATTTCGCCCAAATGAGACAATTTAGAGTTTCCGGCTAAAGTAGGGTATCGGGTGTCGAACAATGAGGCGGAGTATGAGGCGGTCATTAAGGGAATGCAGTTGGCTATGGCCAGAGGGGCTCAAAAGATTCAGGTGCACTCCAATTCCCAACTGGTAGTGGGCCAGTTCCAAGAGGATTTCTAGGTAAAGGAGGAAAGGATGCAGAAGTATGTGGAGGAAATGAAAAGGTTGCGAGAGGAGTTCAGCTCGTTCGAGCTGTTGCAGATACCTCGGGGAGAGAACAGTCGAGTAGATCTGTTATCCGAAATCGCGCAGAATCTGGTCGACTGTAAAAGTAGAAGTATGACTTTGGTACACATAAAAGAGTGTAGTCAAGTGTGAGGTGGCGGAAATAAAAGAGGTTGATGACTGGAGAGCCCCGATATTGAATGAGTTGAACGAATGAGGGGCAAAGGTGTTGCGGAGGTTCTTCGAGCACAGAGGGGTATTGTATAAACGGTCGTACGTTGGACCTCATTTAAGGTGCGTTATGCGAGAGAAAGGTCGATACGTGTTAAGGGAGACGCATGAAGGATGTTGTAGCGATCATAGCAAGGCGGGTTCCCTGGTGGCAAAAATTCTGAGGGCCGGATACTTCTGGCCGACCATGAAAGAGGATGCTAAAATGATGGTGAGGAAATGCTTGCAATGCCAGAAGCATGGTCCACTTATCCATCAGCCAGCGGAGACGATGACTACGATGAGTGCCCCTATCCCATTTGCGCAGTGGGGTGTTGATTTGGTGGGGCCGATGCCGCAGGGAACTGGGCAGAGGAAATTTCTGATTGTGGCAGTGGATTATTCACGAAGTGGGTGGAGGCCGAACTGTTGGCGAAAATCATGGAGGAGAAAGTCATACAATTTTTATATAACAGTATTTGCTGCAGGTTTGGTGTCCCTAAGGTGTTGGTGTCCGACAATGGGACACAATTCAATGGCAAGCGGATTCGAGCATGGTGCGAAGACATGAAGATCGAGCAACACTTCGCATCGGTCGCTCATCCACAAGCCAATGGACAAGTTAAGGTGACCAACAGAATCATATTGAACGGCCTGAAACAAGATTGGAGAAGGCGTCGGGCGCATGGGTTGACGAGCTCACCTCAGTACTTTGGGCGTATCGAACAATGCCAAGGTCGACTACGAGAGAAACACCATTCAGTCTGGTTTACGGCATGGAGGCGCTACTTCCGATAGAAATCGAGGTCCAGTCACAGAGATCGAGCACATATGATCCAGCACAGAATGAGGACTTGATGATGGCGGCCCTCGACACAATTGAAGAACTTCGAGAAAATGCCTCGATCAGAGTCGAAGCATACAAGCAAAGAATGTGAGCATCTCATGACAGAAAGGTGAAAGTCAGGAGATTCCAGGTGGGTGACCTAGTCTGGAAAAGGGTGGACGTGCTCAAGCATGTGGGCAAGTTCGAGCCCAACTGGGAGGGGCCATACTTAGTCGAGAAGGTTCATGCGGGAGGAGTGTATTCACTCAAGGACGCCGAAGGAAGATCACTCCCCAGGTCATGGAACGTGGCTAACTTGAAGAAATATTATGTTTAAATTTTTCTTTAGTTCCTCCCATACCCCCTTCCCTTTTGCTAGAAATGTTCCACCAAAACGATGTAATCGAATGACCAGTTTAAGATCAATGAAATTTCAGTTTCAATTTTCAATACCTTGCCTAATTGTTACTATTTCTATTTTGCATATGCGGTGTCTTATAATGTCTGACTGGGCATGTGCTCAAAGACAAAAAATTCATCATGATTAAGGCCGAGAGGCTGGATGGTCGCATGTAACGACCACCCCTTTGAGGGTGGACATGTGCTCGAAGACAAAAAATCCATCATGACTAAGGCCGAGAGGCTGGATGGTCGCATGTAACGACCACTCCTTTGAGGGTGGACCTGTGCTCGAAGACAAAAAATCCATCATGATTAAGGCCGAGAGGCTGAATGGTCGCATGTAACGACCACCCCTTTGAGGGTAGACATGTGCTCGAAGACAATAAACCCATCATGATTAAGGCCGAGAGGCTGGATGGTCGCATATAAAGACCACTCTTTGAGGGTGGACATGTGCTCGAAGACAAAAAATCCATCATGATTAAGGCCGAGAGGCTGGATGGTCGCATGTAACGACCACCCCTTTGAGGGTGGACAGGTGCTCGAAAACAAACAATCCATCACGGTTAAGGCCGAGAGGCTGGATGGTCGCATGTAACGACCACCCCTTTGAGGATGGACATGTGTTAGGAGGCGTTTAAAGTCATCGGGATTCATTAATTCATCAAGCCTAATTAAGTGGATAAATGGCGTCGGTGAAAAGAACATCGACACATAGCGATAGTGCAGGCTTGATAACGAAAACATCATATACAGTAATACATCGACAGACAAATAATCGAGAAATAACGTGAATCCAAAAACTTCAACAAGAATGATATTCATTTAGCGAGAAAGGAGTACAAAGTTCAGAAAAAAATTAAAACTACAATTTCACGAGGCAGCATTATTCGGATCAGCACTAGCATCGGGATCATTTGGGGTCTGTTCTAGCGGCGGCTCGAGCTGCTGCCCCACTGGCTCAATCGGCTGACTCGAGCTAGAGGTCGACCCAGTCCCACCGGTAGACTGATTTTCACGAGCGAGTGGGGGAACATATCCGTCAGGAAGGTTGAAGGTACGCCTCAGCAGGTCCTAATTTACGACAAGCTCGAGCAGGCCTGACCACCAGTCGTGGTCATCGAGCAGGTCGAGGGCATTCTGTTAGCCGACTGGAGCTTTGGGCATAGCATCCCAGATGGTTTCCATGTTGAACTCCTCGAAATCGTCCTCGGCTACTTAGACCCCGGCCTGTTGCATTATGGCCCCAAAGCAATGGGTGCCATAATCCTGCAAGTCCGTTAGATACTTTGGTGACTGCTTGAAGGCAGCCACCACTTGTTCGCGGTAGTTCTGCAGAAAGCGTTGACCAGCGGTCGTGTGGAAGACCATTCTCCGAGAGATCTTTGGGAAGCCAGGAGGGCCTCTTTCTCTGCTCGCTCGGCTGCAAGGGCCTCCTCGAAGGATTTTAGGGCCCCCTCGAGCGTTTTCTTCTCGACTGAGAGGACCTTATTCCGGGCGGCCGGCCCCTTCAGCCTTTCATGAAGAGCATTGCTCTTGACAACCATCTCATCCAACCGATTGCCGAGCTGAAGATTACCTCGCTCGATAGCGGGGATGGAACGACTCAGGCTAGCTAACGTCTGCTCGATCAGCGGCGCAAGCTCGACCATTCCCTGTAAGAGCACATAAAAGAAAGTGTTAGGGCACCAACGGGGGAAAGAAGTGGAGTAAAACAGATAAACATTAAATTATAGTAGGTTACCTGAGCCAGTCATCGGGCAATTCGATTGCCCCGGTCTCGAAGGGTATGACCGTCATTGTAGCGGTCGGTAGGATGGTCGACGGGAGGAAGAATATCCTGGAGGTAATGCGAGAATCCGACGCCATCAAATGTAGTGATCGAAAGTGCAGTCTCCTCAAGACGACGATGCTTGCTGGCATTTTCGTCCCCCTCAACAGAGGGACGCTTAAGTCGATTCTCCTTGAGCAGAGTCTGCTCAGGAGAAGCAGGAAGGTGGATGACCGGGGTGGTCTGGTCGTGCAGAGGAGAGCGCGGCGGAGGAGATGCTGGTTTCTCGAGCTGTTTAGGCTGCTCGGGTTGCTGGTCAGCTTGAGGGTTGATCGAAGAGGGCTGCTCAACGGTTACTTCTGGAGGCGGTGAAGTTGAGCGGGCGGACTGGGTGGCGGTCGAGTCAACGGGTTTCGAGCTCGACCCATCGCTGGGTTGCTTCCCTTTCAAAGGAGCACTCCTCTTGGGCACAGAGATAGTAGGCATCTCTGCCAGAAACCATGAACAAGTTAGAGCCATAACAGGTAAATCATATATTGAATAACGGCACGATAATGCCCAGGCACACTTAATAAAAATACAAATACCTGGATCATCTGTAATTCGAATGAGATCGAAAATTTCTTGAGAGGGAGGAGGAAGAGACTTATGAGTAAGAAGGCCGCAGAAATGTAGGAGGTTATCATCCTCGAGCAGAATTTTCGACGCAACGGGCTTAGTGTTCCACACAGCGATCCGTTGGTCGAAGAAGGCGTTCTGAGAAGGTGCCACATAATCGCGTTTGAGCTCCTTGAGCCACGGAGTTGGCTCCCAAGGGAAGGCAGGGTTAGGCTCGACAAAGGCGAACTTATCTTTCCACCTAGGGACATTTGAAGGGGTGTCTGAGATGAAGTGGACATTGGCACGGCTTTTGAGGTAAAGCCTTTGAGTGTGTTTTGAAGGGTCATAGCAATAATGAAAGAAGTCAAGGTCGAGCCGACCCAGGCGGACATGACAAAGCATGATGAAGATGGTAATGAACCAGATAGCATTAAGAGGAAGCTGGTTCAAAGGCAGTTCGAACCACTGGCAGATATCGATCAAATCTTGGCATAGAGGGAAGCGGATACCAAGTTTAAACTGAATCTCGAAAAAAGTATAACAATCCTTGGGGGGGACAGTCATATGTATCCTTGGGACCAGGGGACACGAAAGCCCATTTAGCCGGGTGACCAACCTCATTGGCGTCCAACCAACCGGCGACGAGAGGACGAGAGGGGGTCTAATTAGAGAATGAAGCTTTGACTAACCTTCTCTTCTTGGCCGGCTTGGGAGATGCAGTGACAGGACTGGAATGGGTTTGCAAAGCAAGAGTGCTCGAAGGTTTCAAAGCAGGTTGGGGAGGAACATTTTGCTTCGGGTTACTCGAGGAGACGAATTTGGAAAAAATGGAGTGCTGAGAGAGGGGTACATCATCTTCGTCCCTCTCCATGGCTGCCCCAGCAACGTCAATAGCTGCCTCAACGGCATGAGAAGCCTCAAACGCCGGTCGACGGCGATTGAGGGGGATATGGTCGAGGGCATCCTCGTCTGATTCATCAATTAAACGAGTAGGTTGGCGAGGAGAAGAAGGTGTGGCACAATCAGAGGGGCGTAAAACGCTGATAAGAGTGGGATTGTAGATTTCTTCGACAGAGCGGGAAGGCGAGTGAGGGATAGGCCGATGAGTGGGGAATGATGATGCGGCGGTCTCATCTTCACCAGAGTGATGGCTTGGTGTGTTAGAATCGACGGAATCTGAAAAGAAGAAAGGAAGATTGAGAGGGAAAGAAGAAAAGTTAGGGTTTCGAAAGGTGAAGAAAGGGGGTTTTTCCATAGATGAAACGAGAAGGTTTCAGAGAAAGGAAGAAGCAACAGGGAAAAAACCAAAAATCGACAAAATAAATACACGCTAACATAAATTAAAGCACAAGAGACTTACTCATGGTTGCAGTAGAGAGCGGTTACTGGAAATTGCTTGAAGAAAAGTCGCCGAGAGCAGGAGAGAGCAGTTTGCAGAGGAAGAAATCAGGGCACAAGGGAGTTCGAGATTGGCAAAAAGTGAGAAAAGTTGGAAAATTTGCTAAGTATTGTATTTATAAGAGGGCAGAGGAATAAGGTGAAGAGTTAATGGCGATAGCCGTTAGATAAAAGGAGATCCAACGGTGGGAAGAGATTAAAGAGGAACAGATAGCGAAGCGGCACAAATCGCGAGGGGACAGGATGATTTAAGGTACTGAGCGGAAAGGACATATGGCAGGAAGGAATTACGCTAATAATAAATGGAAATGAAAGACAGTTAAAGCGCACCATAAAATTGATCACGTGGTCGAAGAATGGTGGCGGCCTCAACGGAAACGATCGAGAGAGGAGAACAGATGTAAGCAGGAGGTCGAGAGGGTGGCAGAATGGAGAAGATAGCTCGAATTCACTTTTAGATCGAGTTATTTAGACTCGACCAGACTAGGGGGACTCAATGATATGGGATATTATATAACTAAAGAATAGACCGATTTACCACATTGGTCGGGCAAGCTCGAAGTAGAGAAAACTACATTGGTCGAAGGATAATCGACCAAAAAGAATAGCAGAACTGGTCGAGGATCGGCCAAGCGATGGGAGACTCAGTCAGATCGAGCACTCAACAGGTGAAGAGCAGTCGAGAGCGTGGCTTGAACGTGAGAAAGCGCGTGGGTGGCGTTAGAAGATCCTAACGGGATGCACAGAGAATAATCTCCCTCTGCTCAGAGGAACACGTGGCGAGAGTACATTGGTGCAGAGCGATAGTGGTGATAACCACCTCTGACGCTTCTGACACACATAGACTGTGTTGTATGGACGGGCAGGACAGCTCACCAGATCTGGGCAGCTACTAGGGCAGCTATCTCACTCCTATATATATAGGAGTGGGTCTTTTCTTGTGACTTACGATTTATCCATTACATACTTTGGAGAATTGAGTAAAATATACACTGACTTAAGCATCTGAGGCTCTTCACCGCAAAACCCCTCCGGTGTGAGAGTTTTGTGTAGGTGCGCGGCGTTCTACAGGCGAGGAAGAGGAAGGCGAGCCGATTTCAAGGCGGTCGGAGTGTTTTGTGTTACTAGTACTCATATCTCGAGTAATCATCAATAAACGTAATGAAGTACTCGAAACCACCTCTCGCTTAAATAGACATATGTCCACATAAGTCGGAATGAAATAGCCCTAACAAATCTTCGGCTCTATTCCCTTTATATTTAAAAACCCTCTTAGTCATCTTGCGTTCTAGGCAGGACTCGTAAGTTGAAATGGCCTCGACTTCCAACGACCCCAACGGCCCGTTTTCCACTAACCTTTCAATCCTCCTCATGTTTATATGACCAAGTCTTAGGTGCCAAGGATATGTTTCGTTCATTTTCGAAGGTTCCTTTCTCTTATTCTGATTAGATGATGAATTAAGTAAATGTTTCTGTTGCAGTGGGTAAGACTTTGGTTCTAGGATATATAGATTGTCTACTAATGGACCATCACATATGAACTTTTTGCCAAAACGAATAACAACTTTATTATCGAATATAGCAGCAAAACTGTTCATAAACAACTTAGAAACTGAAATTAAATTCTTTCTAAAGCTAGGAACATAAAGACAATTCTTCAAAATTAAAATCCTATCTAAACCAAAATCTAAGTAGATGTCTCCCACTGCAACTGTTGACGCTTTACTAGCATCATCCAAGTAGATGGTAACTTCTCCTTCCCTAAGTCGTTTGGCTTCTTGGAACCCTTTTAAATTATTGCAGACATGATCAGTGGCTCTTGTATCTACACACCAGGTTCTGGTAGATAACACCGCAAAACATGTTTCAACGACTAATGAAAAAGATTTACCTTTATCTCCCTTCTTCAGGAGAGGGAAGTTGGCCTTCCAGTGTTCTTTATGCTGGCATCTGTGGCATTTGCCTTTCGGCTTCTTCGCTCATTTATGAGGTTGCACGTCATTCATGACTGCTTTGCCCTTTCCTGCAAACTTCTTCCTCTTTCTACCCTTGCCAGGCCTGAAAGAAGATCCCTCGCCTCGCTGGGCCACCATGGCTTGAGGCTTCTGACTAAATAGGCCCTCTGCCGACTGGAGTTCTGCCAGAAGTCCCGGAAGAGTCAACATCATCTTGTTCATGTTGTAGTTCAACCGGAACTGCTCAAAACTTTTCGACAAAGATTGGAGTACTATATCAACCTACATTTCCGCGTTAATAAAACCCCCAAGAACCTCCAGCTCATTCAACTGGGCCATCACTGCAAGAACATGTTCCCTTACGGGAGTGCCCTCACGCGTGGTCATAGTCATCAGAGTCCTCATGGCTTCTTGTTGGGCAGCCCGAGACAAATGGCCAAACAGTTTCTTGAGATTGTTGAGCATCTCTGCTGCAGTGTTCATAGACTGATGTTGATGTTGAAGTACATTTGACAATGATGCCAAGATGTAACACTTCGCCATCTCATCAGCCTTTTTTCACTTTGCATGCTCTTCTTTCTCTTGATCTGTTGAGCCCTCTCCCGGCTCCTCCGCACAATACTCAGTAGTAGCAAATTTATATCCCTCAGTAGTTAACACATTATCCAAGTTCCTTTTCCAGTCAATATAATTGGACCAACAAGTTTGTTTTCTTTGAGAAATACGGACAACGGATTGAAAGACATTTTGAATTCCTGTGATCATGCAAACATAGTTCTACTTAGTCAATTTCGAATTTAACATCAAATATTGATCCCTTCAAAACAATATTCAAATAAATTCACCGACACCTCAAAACACCTAATCCTCGCAGGCCACGGAGTGTGGACGTCTGCGGTTCATACCGTCGCAAGAGGAGGGATTAATCCCATTAACTAACATATCGCCCCAACAATACTTAATTAATAGTCGGTCCACCTTTTGGCCAGCGCAAAATAAGAACAACCTTTCTTTGGGAATATCGTAATTATTTGCACTTTAAGTGTAACCCATTAATTGCTCCTAAGCTTAATACCGAAATTACACGTTCACCTTTGGATGGTCCGTACGCTTTTGAAATATCTCACTATAACCATGCCGTAGGAGATTCGTCCTTATGAACTATAAAATAAAACGTCCTTTGGGCTCGATTTAAATCAGTTTATTGACGAACCTATAATGGAGGCCGTAGATACAATTTATTTCAATCCATTCACAGTTAATATTTTAATTTAAGGGATTTTCCTAAACATGCTCCTAATAGTTTAATTTTCACATAAGCAATTAAATCACATAAGGACATGCATGATTAAATGACAATAATAAATGAGGAACAAATAAATAATCCAACTATCATGGCCATTCAATCAATCTCTAAATTTTCGGAGAAACGCAATCCCTGTCCTTGTCGAACTGCATCTTTGTTTTTGGGAGTTGGAAATCCTCTTTCGCCGTGACTCCCACTTTTCGTCTTGAACAAGTCGTCACCGGGAATTCCACTAGTGGCTACCATCATTGGCTTTGGTCTGCGTGTTTCTCGCCTCGCCTCGTCGAGGTTGCTCCACGTCCACCGGATCAATAATGAATAATAGAAAACAATTACATAATTCATCCTATGACCCGCGTAGGAGTCGTACATGAGTTTTTTATGAAAGCAGTAAACTATGTGGTGTCCCATCGCGCGAATAATTTATTACAAGCATTCACCAACCCAAAAAACTCCTCGACATGTCCGAGGCTTATAAAACGACATACATGAATTAAAACCATATATACAGGCAGTAATAGTCGGATTCGAAATCACCTGCAAACAACTTTTTGCAATTTTTAATCTACTATGCGTTGCGTCTGTACGCAATTAATTCACATAAACAGGTAAGTCCTAATTCAAACAGTGCACAAAGTTGAATTAAGCCTGGGCTCTGATATCAGTTGTTGAGTTCTGTTAGTAACGTCAACGACATGCACGTTTGAATTTGGCAAAATAAACCCTATAGTTAGGGTTAGGAAGTTACCTTTTAAAATTTTTGCCGACTCAGAGATGTTTCTGATTTTTTTATGGACATCGTCTGAACACCAGAGTCCGATGGGCTGACGAATTTGGACTCGTCTGGCTCAGGCCGGTTGGATAAGGTTCGGTTCCTCGGGTTGACTCGGTCAGACCCGATTTGACTTGGTCGGACTATGGATGGGCTTGATTGGGCTCGCTACATCTCGGCGTCTCGGTTGGGTACAGGTGGCGCAGACAGGTGCTGGTCGCCTGGCTCGGCGCGTCACGAACAGACAGACAGACGTCGTGGGCGCTGGTTAGCAGCGAGGTGCTCGGGCGCACGGGTGGCACGCTGCGGCTTTTCTATGCCTGGGCGGACGGGCGCTCAGGCGTGTGGAACCACGCGGGCGTGCACCGCAAGTATCCTACGTGTGCACGGACAAGAGCAGACGGTCGCGTGTGCTTCTCGCGCTGGGAGCGAGGAGCGAAGGACATGGGTTGCAGTGGCGCGCGAGCAAGCAGACACGGCTGGTGTTCACGGTCGTTGCTGGGAACTAGTGTCGTGTCTGCTGCATGCGGCTGCGTGGGCGGTGGTGGCGATTTCGGCGACTTTCTGGCGGTGGTGGACCGCAACGACTTACCAGAATTTAGGAGATTTAAAGGGCTCGATTTATCTAACCTTAAGATCTTCTAATGTATGATCTAAACACCTACTCCAAAAAATCTTGGTGGGCGATTTTTCAAATCTCTCAAACTCTCAATATATAGAACACTCGAAACTCCTTCTTCCCTTAGGAATCCTTAGTTTGGGCGTGTAATGCATATGGGGAAGAGTCCAAGACATGGTGTATTTATAGACTACATTAGGGATCTTAAGGAGGTGCTAAATATGGGCATATTCTTTCAGGTTAAGGAAACCTAATTCCATTCCATATCCTTTCCATTCTAGGATAGAATTCCTCATAACCCTAATTACATTCTAGAAGACTCCATAGTCTCCTAACCCTAGGTAATATTCTAGAATGCATATTTTTCTCCTAATCTAATATTATTTATGGAATAAAATTAATTCCTAATACCTAAATAGAATTAAATAATAAAACATTCCACTAGAGTAATATTATTGTCCTCATCATTTAGCTCCAATTTATTCAATAAATTTGAACCCCCACGTGATTAATTTATATTAATCTAATTGATCGATTTATCTCCCTATGTTTAAGATATAACGTCCGTCGATTAATTTAATTACTGACAATAAAATTGAATTGACTTCTTTCATTTCTGAAATTAGTACCACTCAGTTCATTAATCATTATGCCGGATAATTATCCACCTGTAGAGTTTGACATAATATTCCTTCTTGAGCTCATTCTGGGGACGTCATCAACCCAGCGCACTGGGACATAGTGACTGTAAATAATTTATAACAGCACATCATATAAACACTCTCATTTACCAAAGTACCGAGTATGTCATCCTAACAGAATAGGAATCACCCTTGGTAAATCAAATAAATAAATAATGAATATATATATATATATGCTCATTTTATATTATCTTACAACTTAAGAGTACGCATCACTTAAGGTCTAGATTATAACAACAATCAGTAAATTTTATAGTCTTATCCTTCTCCGGTCCGTTCAATAATTATCATAAGTACTAGTGTAACCCACCAGTCAAAGATCAACTGAATCAAGACTATACTACAGTCTTTTTCCAACAGGGGTCTCACTGCCTGTCTAGACTGTGAACAATTAATTTATATTTTACAAGGACCGATAATATGATCTTTTTGTTCGACACGACGAACCATACTATCTCAATGTAAAATAATGGAGTTATGATTGCATAATAAATAAACTGCAAACATTAATACTTTGACTAAAACACGATTGCCAGATCATAATGGTATTATTTATATATGAAAGTCAAGCTTTTACAACATATCTAACAGTGATATCATTCAAACATGCTCTGTTCATGTTCCTATGATAATTTCCACGATATTAACAAACAAGAAACACCCTTATGGTGGAACCGGAAGTAGTTGACGCTACATTCGACGTGATAGAGAACAACATCATGAATTAATTCTCAACGATTACTTTAAAGGTTAGAATTCTAAGTACACACCTAAACATTTTCGACGGCGATTTTGAATGGATATTGAGTTATTCAATTGTATTTTAAACGCAATTAAAAATTACGATGGTTATTTTACACAAAATATTGATATTGTGGGAAAACGCACGACAAGTTATTTGGATTTATTTAGACGTTAGTGTCTATTTAATCCGTTAAGAGAAATAATTTATTTAGATGTTAGTGTCTATTTAAATTATTCGGATTATCGAATATTCGTTAGCTATTCAATTTTATTCGAGGCATTTATTTTAGAAGCTGTCGAAACCGTTCCAGTCCGTTTCGGCTTCGTATATTTCATTTATTCTCGATTCTTAGATTTTATTGTGAGAAATTTTGAGCTTAAATTTCAGCCCTTATAAGATTAATTATATTCAGCCCTTTTAGATAAATTTACCCGCCCTTTTTATTTAATTTTTGGTTCAAGGTTATTTGATTTAAATCAAATAATTCCTTAGTATTTTAGGAATGCTTTTGTGGTACTGTTAATCAGCTTTGGAGTCTCCTTGAAATACATTAATGTTGGTATGGTTACGGTTTTCACGAATGTAACCAATGTTGGAGAAATATATTTATTCAATAAGCACCATGATAAGGTCAATAACCAATATTGTTTTTTGATGTGTATGTGGACTTATGTAGAGTAGTGTTTTGTAGCATTGTCTCTGTTGCTTTATGTTAAGGTCGATTGTCATTTTGGGACACCATGGGGGTGATCCTCTCTGTTATGGATAGTGAGCCATTGAATATTGTATATTTGTTGTAGTGATTCAATCTACCGTTTTCGTTTAAAAAAAAATAAGCACCATGATAATAGAGTTTTGGCACCCTTTTCTTAATGTATGTTGGTGAATTTGTTCACTATATTTGTTTGAATCTTTATACCAGTTTCATCTGTGCTAAGTTTCGTCTAGCCTTTTAACCCATTTCGCGTAGGTAGTTTTATTTATTTTATTTTATTTTTCTTTTTCACACTTGATTGAAATTTACATTATAGTATCATCAACTGTTAATTGAACGGATGGTTGGCCGTTGTAACTCACCGGACACCAAGCACAAACTATTTAGAGTCTATGATGATCATTACTTGATTTTAAGTGATATATATTTGGCATTATTTTTCAAGTTAATGATGAGTTTGTATTCAATTAATTCTCCTCTTAATTAATTGCCCACGTGATGCAGATCATTTTAGAAATATCAGGAGGGTTCACAAATCTTTCATTTCACTTTAAATTTTTTAATAATATATATTATGAATTTTGTAAGTTACAATAACAAACCTTTGTATTGCTTTTTAGTTAATTTAATTGTTATGTATGTATATAACCAATTAATTAATCTTTTTGTGTGTGTGTGTGTGTGTGTGTGTGTGTTAGGTATTCATGTTTGAAGAAGAAGAAGAAGAAAGTCGTGAAAAGAGAATAAAGAATAAAGAAAAGAGAGGGAAAAGAGAGAATGAAAAGAAGAGAAAACACACACACACACACACACACACACACAGAGTAGTTATTGATTTAATTTTTGAATTTTTGATTTAATATGTAACTACCTATTATACCATTTTTGGAATTCCATATAATCCTATACTTTAATGGAATTTTGTTTTTACTAGAGGGATGGTTATGTCCTTAAGTCATAAATTCAATCAATTGTGGCCCACATATATTAGACATTTTCTCAATTGGGTTGCAAAAGAATAAATTTAAACAAAACACAATTATAAGAAAAGGCCTACATCACACTTATATATAAAAGAACTAGGCCCACATTAATACTTTACTTCTTATTGGGTCCAAATATTCAAGGACAAAGTCTAAACTAAAAAGAGGAGTACATCCCACATTGAAAACACAACAGATATAGTTCTGTTGTTTAATAGTTAACTTTGTGATCCACAAGTAGAACGTAAGAAATGTAACAATTTGAACCACTTAGGGTGTGATTGGATATCATCTAGTACCGAAATTAACTAGTTTTATTCCAGTAAAGTGAATGTCTAAAACTAGAATTTTACTAGTTAAGTATTCCCCTTCCCACATGGACCCCCACTTCTCCCTGCATTGAATAGAGACGTTGTCGGCCACTCACACCTAAAGGTCGTACATTAAAATATATATATATATCATGTTTGCAAAATTTTCGGCAAGCAGGTAAAAATCATTTCCATGCAGTGCATCTAACAACCTATTTTTTCAAAACAAAACCCAATTATAGTAAATAGAACACAACGGTGGGCAGTAATACAATCAAACTAATTCAATAGAAAACACATATATTACAGAGATGAAAAGAGAGAAAAAAAAAATCAATTACATCATTGGCTTTGGTCTGCGTGTTTCTCGCCTCGCCTCGTCGAGGTTGCTCCACGTCCACCGGATCAATAATGAATAATAGAAAACAATTACATAATTCATCCTATGACCCGCGTAGGAGTCGTACATGAGTTTTTTATGAAAGCAGTAAACTATGTGGTGTCCCATCGCGCGAATAATTTATTACAAGCATTCACCAACCCAAAAAACTCCTCGACATGTCCGAGGCTTATAAAACGACATACATGAATTAAAACCATATATACAGGCAGTAATAGTCGGATTCGAAATCACCTGCAAACAACTTTTTGCAATTTTTAATCTACTATGCGTTGCGTCTGTACGCAATTAATTCACATAAACAGGTAAGTCATAATTCAAACAGTGCACAAAGTTGAATTAAGCCTGGGCTCTGATATCAGTTGTTGAGTTCTGTTAGTAACGTCAACGACATGCACGTTTGAATTTGGCAAAATAAACCCTATAGTTAGGGTTAGGAAGTTACCTTTTAAAATTTTTGCCGACTCAGAGATGTTTCTGATTTTTTTATGGACATCGTCTGAACACCAGAGTCCGATGGGCTGACGAATTTGGACTCGTCTGGCTCAGGCCGGTTGGATAAGGTTCGGTTCCTAGAAAACACATATATTACAGATATTCGTACACCGATAAATTTCACACGGTAGAAAAAAAAGAACAGACGGACAGGGGTCTTGAAATTAGATATATAATCATAATGGAAACAGCAACCCTAGTCGCAAATGCAAATGACGGGATTCAGCCAATTGTCTTGATTGTGGAATATCATTGAGAAATATTTTAGTAGAGCTACAATACACAACATTCCTAAAATAACCTTGAATAATAAAAAACAAATTGGTACAGCCATTAGAAACGTTGTGAGATAAGTTTGCGGGGGTGTGTTCGTCATGGAGGTTGTTGTTGCGGTTGACGTTTCTCCAGACTGTGAAACATGATCACGTTCTCTACTACTTCGTGCATCGTCTTGCGAATAACCTTGACTATTGAAACTCTCTTGCGAATAACCTTTTCGATTCATACCAATTTCCTAGATGAAACTTCTGTGGTGTTGTTGCCCAGTTGGACATAGATAAAAATACTTACCATAATTCTTTTCGATACGTGCCATGAATCGCTTCATTGGACCTTTGCCACAATAATACATTGGCGGTTGAGGAAACATGATGAACTTGAATATGGTGTGGTTGTAACGACTTTAATGTGATCCTATTTATAGAATGTGATATATAAAATTGGGGAAGTTTGTTGAAGCTGTGGTTGCGTGATTGCACCCGTGATACAAAAAATATAGCTGTAAAAAGCAACCTTCCTCCCATCCTGGCAGCATTCAGTACAATAGGCCCCTTTCCACCTCATTTCTGGAAGTATGATGAGACAAAATGTTTTATCATGTACTTGTTTTGCTTGTTTGACCGATTTTTTTTTTCCGTTTTTTTTGTTTGTCTAGTAGTGTAGAATGGTGATAAATTTTTTTGTATCTTTGTTTGTCTAGTAGTGCAGAATGGTGATGTTGATGCATCAATTTGAGTGGGGGTTGCGATATTTTTTTGGCTTCCATTGAATTTTAGCAATAAAAATGTCTTTAAGGAAACTTATTTCAACAACAAAAGATTGATAACAAATATTATTTGCTTTAGGAGATAAGTTAAAAAATTTCCATTTTAGTTGAAATAAAATTAGGTTGTAAAACACAACAACGCGTGACAATTGAAAACGAATATAATACAATCTATTTTACTAAATATAGACGAGGGGTGACAACCTATATCTAACTCCAAAATATGAAATCCATACACTAGTTTTTCCGGACTTCATTGTCAAATCATCATTGAAGAGCCATTACATTTTAAAATACTTTAAGACAATAACGTAGTGAATAAAACAGGCCACATGAAATATGATTGCTCGGATTTAGGCAACTTGAGAGAAACTAGTTGAAGATACAAAACATGAAACATACATAAAAGGAGTGTTTTGGATTGGGACATTTTTATTTTAAAAGTACTTCAATAAACAAATGACTGCCAATAAATTTAACGTTGGGGCCTTCTACGACCAGCCATATGACTAGCTTCCGCCACGTAATCATCGAGTAATTGGTGTAGACTCGGTAAGTCTGGGTGGCGCTTTATCAAATCTTCACCCGGGTATTGTTCAAGAATTAATGGGTCGAATGTTGCCTTCAAAGTATCCCACATTGGCTCTCGGCAATGAATATAGTGTTTTGCTAATGGCTGGTGCTGGAACACAAAATATTTTGGAGACGAAAAAAAATAAAGTTGAATAAGACATATGTTGTTTTTATACTTACCTTGTATTGAAATAAAAATAAGTGTGTTTACATGTTTAGCCGTTTCCTTTTGGTTGTCATCAAGGTAGACCTTGTCCATGGTTACGTCGTAAACAACATCGTCTTGTTCTATCAACCAAGAAAATGTATGGAACCTCTCCTTCAATACCTTGAACATGACATAGCATTCCATGAGAGTTACATCGGGAGAAACTTCAATTAGGCACATATGGTATAACCGGTTGAATGCTTGCTCGATTTCTAACTCATGTGACATGGCCTCCGATCGAATAAGACGTTGTAGTATCATGCAGAAACGCTCTTCGTAGCACACATTCCATTTGTTTGAAAAGCCCTCTAGTATAAATTTGAAGTGTTCAGCCTTTGTGTTTATATGTGGAAAATTCATGCTTTTCTTGTAATCGTCAAATCGAGAGATTGAACTTGTTTTATGCCCACAAACCAAGACTGTACTTATCAGTGGAGAAGAACACTTTGATTGGCAATACTATTGTTGGATGGACAATTCCTTACGTGGACCCATGCAATCTTTGGGTTTTATCCATGCATTTGTCAAAATAATGTGGTGATCAATGGCCCAATTATTTCTACCTACCAGAGCCAAATTTTTTTCCTTTTTGTAAATATAGATGGACATGGACGTTGTGTCATTTATATTAATATGAATTGTAAAAACTTTATCTTTTTTTTTTTTTTTTTTTNTTTTTTTTTTTTTTTTTTGTAGTACACAATTGTAATAATGAAGATGAACAAAATAACACGAATTGTCACATAAAAGGAGAGTCTTCATGCTACATGTCCTCAAACACCATCACACAATTTTGTTACACATAAAAAAGAAATTACACCAACGTAACCTCGAAATTAATATGTGACTCAGTAGATGGTGAAAGTGAATGAAGAGTGTGGGGGAAAGGACACTCTTCTTTTTTGTTCTTCCCAACAAATTTTTTCACCATAGTAAGACCAAGTTGGTCTGTCAATTCTAGGTCCCAGCGTGCATTTTGTAGTTTGGTATTTGTATTTGTGTTATCTTCTCGATAATGGTATTTGTAGTGAAAGTGTTCAATCGTAATTCCGTTGAACGACCTCCGCGCTTCTTTGGGATATCAAGAAACGCATGTACAACAGGCACGTTTGGTACGTAAAAAATTTCACCCGAATATAATGTAACATACAAAAGAATAAATATCATTTTCATTGTCGGTGTTATTGTAGGGTGTTCCTATAAGTTTTTAGAGGTAATATCTGAAAATTATGAAGTCTGTAGGAAGTAGTTCCAATATTTTTTGGCCATTCTCGTTGGTTTATTTTATATGAATGGGAAATGGAATTGAGCTGTAATATGTGAAAATTACTCCATGATGTCAGGTGTTCCAATAATTTGAGGCCATCTCATGCAATGTCATTTCGGTGAGGAATCAAGAAAAAAAAAATAAATAGGTGTACGAATTATGCATGAAAAGTAGGAAAAGATTTCGAAATAAAAATTTGGTCAGCCCCATTTTGCTTTAATCAATATATATATAAACAAAATAAGTTCACATGCGAAATAGAAAAAGAAAAATTTGGTCAGCCCCATTTGGTAGCCGATTTTGATGGCCCACAAGGAAAAGAAAAAGAAAAAATTCTGCAACCCGTCATTCTTGCCGGGAATTTGAAAACGTACAACCCCAAAGTTGGGTGTAGTATTGTTCTAAAAAAAAATTATTATAACAATATTTTATTTAAAATAAATTTATCGTAATCAATGGATTTTATAGAAAAAAATTGCATGGTAGGTTCTATAAACATACTATTCACCATAGACAATTTATCTCACAATTAGTTCATTATGGAAACAAATAAAATAGGAAAAAACATTAACTTTTTTATTTAATATAATATGTGTAATTGTCAACTTCAGTAAGTTGAATTCATGTTATACATGTTGGAATTTTGAATAAATTATATTACAACATGAATTTTTTAGTAGAAAAATAATATTATAATGGTTGGAATTTATGTTATTGTTTTTTCACTACAAAAATAATATTTATATATTCCATTTGGAAGAGAGTCCTAATATAACATGAATTTATTCATATGTTTTTTAATATTAAAATAACGATCGTTTTTTAGTTACTACTACATCATAATATAACAGGTTTCCTTTTTTTGAGATTACAAACTAAAAATTATTAATCTTCATTTTAAAAAAACAGAATTTATTTTTTTTCCTATTGGTTTTAAATATAGCCAGTGTAATTAAGATTCTGTTGCAAAGATTTATCGGTCTAAATATTCATCACCCCGACCGGGATGACGAGTCGAGCCGTCTGCATGATGACTGGATAGCTCCGAAGTCGACATCCTTAAGTCGACACCCCGACAGTCGACTTCTCTTTAAATATTAACTGTGAAGGGAGAAGCCGGTTTCACTAAGTCGGCAACCTTAAGTCGACTCCTCCAAGTCGACTCCTTATGTCATACAATTTTACAGTCCTAATAGCATTATATATATAATTATCTATTATACATGCAATCTCATAAGATTTATTTTTGGGTGTTTTATAGTCTCAATATAATATAGTTCACAATCAATATATGTCAAGAAGATAAAAATTAAGTTTAAAAAATAAACACCGATAAAATTAAAGTTATCATATTATTTGGGGTTTCATTAATACGAGCGTTGGTCTCTGGGTTTCATTCATATAAACCATGTTCTATCTTCGATTTGCCCACAACGCTTGGGCTATGGAGTCGCGCAACGCACATTGCTCAGTAACGCTGACGTTCGAGTTATTAATCGACATAAACGGTTCAGTCCGATCATCTAGATCATGTCGTGGTACGTACTCCGAGTTGCTGAATTCTGGCGCCATGTTTTCGAGCGGCTCATACATCCGAATAAAATTGTGTAGAACACAACATGCAATTACTATGTTGGTCTGCAAGTTCACTGTGTAGTTTGAATCAACCCCTTTATCATGGGAAACTTCCCGTTTAGCAAACCAAAATTGCGTTCGATAGCATCACGGACAGTGGCATGTCGTCTATTAAACAACTTACGCGCATTGTCGGGCAATTGGTTAGAATCCAACCACTCGGAAGATGATATCTTTCACTACGATAAGGTGTTATGAATCCCGAAAC
The DNA here is from genome assembly GCA_008636005.1 of Striga asiatica. NCBI lineage: Eukaryota > Viridiplantae > Streptophyta > Magnoliopsida > Lamiales > Orobanchaceae > Striga > Striga asiatica. Next base: position 261,223 of record BKCP01006060.1, on the reverse strand, counting down.
GTTTGCGTATCCGTAGTCCAGTACATAGTATTTACCTGTACAAACATAGATTTTTAATTGTACTATAAAATTGTAACATTCAATGTTAAGTAATAATAATAACTTAGGAATAGTGTCATGGTTGAATTACCGGGTGGCGGAAAGGGGAAACGATATGTTGGGTCCGACAATGTATCATTAAAGACCCGTGCGTCGTTTTCGCTGCCTTCCCAGCCCGCTAACACAAAAGTGAACTTCAAGTCGAAATCGCACGCCAACATAACATTTTGCGCTAAATATCCTTTCCTACATCGGTAGGAACCTTGTTGTCCTGCGGGGACCCAAGCTAGTATAATAGTGTCGTAAATTTCCCCGATGCAATCCTGCATTACCAGTTAAATGAACGGTGTTAGAAATACATTTATGTGATTTACGACATACGAAGTGAAGAATTTTAAAGTTACCTTGAATTAGGGCTACGAATTCCGATTATTTCTGATCCACGGTGCGACACGATTGAAGTCCGGGGGACGAATGTAGTCTAGTGCCAGATAACAAAGTGCATTGATGACTTTATGACAATGACGGCTAATCGTCTCCCCCTATTTTCTAAATGATTCTGTCGCATGCCTTTGCCTTTGATGGCCTTTGATGACCTTTAATTGTATGTAGAAAAATAGCTACACTTTCTTCAATGCTTATTTTTTGTTGTCTACTTCGTTCGTGGAATCCCGCCCGTTTGATCTCGTCACAAAGAATGCCAAAATGAGATTGATGTATACCCATAGCATCTTTGAAGCGGCGCGGATTTCCCACTAATAATTCATTTAGCCAATCTAGTCCCGTGTAAGTGGATTCTTGGTAGGGCATTCTTCTTAAGGGGGGAAATGCACTCCCCAAAATCTAAAAAATATTGACAAGTTGTTGGAACTAAGGCTCCACCATTAACGATGTTTCAAAGGCCTCATTGTCTTCTACCTCCTCTAAATCACTATCAATGTCTTCGGGCATCAACCTCTTCCTCGTACGTGTCACTATCGTCTACGTAAGACATCCTACAAATATTTTAATTTCATAAAATAACTCTAGTACAAATGTTCACATACAGAAAATAAGGTCAAGTTTGTAGGATGTCAATATAGTTAAAAGTGAAACCAAGTACGGTGCAAAAGAAATTGAAAGAACAACATCCAACAACATGTAAAGAGCAATAAAAATGTTCACAATCCCCCTTCACTGATCACCAGAGCCCTCATCAATCCACATTTTAATAACATGACGACGCCTCTCGTCGGAAGTAATCGCCGGAAACATTGCTCGATTGGTGGGATCCGGAAACTTCTTGCAGACATTTTGGAAAAGTCCCTCGTCCATATCCGGCATTGCTTGAAGACTGCACATAGCTTGTTCCATTGTGGTTAGCTTCGGGGGTCGGTTATTCCTTTCTTTAAGGGATACATTCAAGTCGGACCACGAATACATGGCTATATCGAAACTAGAGTCGGTGCCTCTCCTTTGACGAATGCACCGCTTCTGCCTACCATGGCGTCTATGAGACGTCGGGGTCACCATTGAATCGTCATCTTACTCGGAAAAGAAATTAGGGATGAAATTTTCGATTGGCTGACCCCCCATGCTTCGTCCCTCGGGCACCCTTTGAGTCGATGCCCTTGCATTCGACCCTGTAGCAGTCGTCCCGAAAAAAATAGTAGTCAATTCCTCGTAGTGCACGCACGCCCTACGCTCCATGCATGATCCTTTGGATTGGCTTATTAATACAGATGGGAGAAAAACGACAATCTTTAATACCAAACACGAACTAACACATGAATAGGACAAAGCAAATCACAGTTTGACACATGAAGTTAAATTGTCATATTAACTAAAGTGTTTGTCCCATTTTTGTGTCTTTATTTCATGTTTATTTTCTTTTTGTTTTCCCCCATTTGTAGATTTTTCGTGGTTTATTTGGTCCATTTCTTCGTTTTGTGTTTTTTCTCCTTAGTTTCTTTTTGTGTGTCTTTTTGCTGTGTTTTGCTTCGTGTTTTTCCTTGATTTTGTGTTTTCAGGAGATAGGTTGTGCCGGTCGAGTTGGGGCTGCTCGAGCCGAGACCGTGATATTGAGAATTTTCGTGGCCGAGCCCAGAAGACGACGAAGAGGACTAAAAAATGGACAGAAACAGGCGCCCAGAATTTCTGGCGACTCGCGAGTCGTCTCGCGACTCGCGAGTCGTCTCGCGACTCGCGACTCGCGGAAAAAACTGAGGCTTAAGAGGATTTTTGAAGAACGAGTCGCGACTCGCGAGTTATGTCGCGACCCAACCCCAGAAGTTTAACATTTTGACGACATGCGACTCGCGAGGATGTCGCGACTCGCAACCGAGGAAAAGACTATCTCGCGACTCGCGACTTATCCGGCGCGAATTTTGAGGACGAGATTTTTAGAGCAGATTTCGATCCTAGGGTTTATTATTCGACTTTCAAACTTTATTTTTACGCTTTTTCTCTAGAGAAACTCATTCCTTTTCATACTTTTTCACTTTTGATTTGTTTTGGAGATTGAAAACTCTTTTTCTCTGCTTTGGATTTGGATACACTTGGATTTGACATTAGATTCTTATCATTAATCGTAAGTTCTTTTTCTCAATTGTTTTGTTGATGGTGATGGCTTGGGTTAATATGAATTGTGATGTTAGATTCTCTATGAGTAGCTAAATCCATTCGCTAGGGATAGGGGATGATTGATTAGGTTTTTTATAATTGAGTGCTTTTGATTGTTCATATCTATGCGAGTTGAGTGAATCATAGGGTTAGTAGATTGATCACCTTTCTAACCTAGATAATCAACGTGTAGAACCGAGAGGGGAGACATTGGTCGAATTAGGCTCGTTTAGAATAGATTTGTTCAGAAACGTATAATCTATGTGTTGTTGGAATTGATAGTTGATCGTTTACATTCACTCTCTTGTTACGAAGAGTTATTAAGAGTGAACCTCTGAACGAGAAATGATTCAAGACCTCTAACCGAGCAATTTATTGCCGGTAATTGTGTTAGAACCGACATCGATTATCTCTGATTCCCTAGCACTTTAATCATTCAGTAAATTCATTAGCTATTTTACTTTCATTTTATTCAGTTTAAATCAGTAGTTGATAATTGAAACTCAAAAATATTGAATTAGAGTGTTTAGGAATCTGTCTTATCTTTTCGTGATTATATAAATGCACAAGAATATCCAGCTAACCTTCCTTGCGATACGAACCAGGGAACGAATCTTTTGATTCTACTCCGGTAAAAATACTTACAACAAAATTGGCGCTGTTGCCAGAGAAGGTTTAGGACTATAATTATGCGCCTATTCGGTTTTTTAGTGTTTCTCTTATTTCTTGTGATTTTTCTTGTTTTCGTGGTTCTCTTTGTTTCTTTAGTTTAGTCTAGTAGCTCTTGCTTTCTTTAGCTTTCTTTTGTGTTTATCTGGTGCTCGTGACAGTTTCTTTTGTCTTTGTGTATACGTATAAGGAGTTGGCGTACCATAGGACCAAACGACGGACCAAGCCACGAGAGCGTAAGGGAGCTGTTTGACAAACTCATCCTCGATTCATCTGATACCATAAAGCCAGACATGGCTCTTCAACACCGCGATCTCCTTTGAGACTTAGCCCATCCGATGAAGCTCGGAACTACGAGCTTAAGATGATCCATTACAACCAGCTGTCATCCTTCCACGGGCTCCCGAATGAAGACCCGCTTAACTTCATTTGGGAATTCTACAATGTGCTACAGACCTTCCCTCTCCACGGGCTCAGCGAGGAGCAACTGAAGATGAGGTGTTTTCCCGAGACATTGAAGGACCGGCCAAGGCTTGGTTCATGACCCTTGCGCCGGATTCTCTCACTACTTGGACAGAAGTATACACGAAGTTCATTGGGAGGTACTACTCCCATCAGAAGACCCAGGAGCTCTGGTCGCAAATCGTCTCATTTGCTCAACTACCGAATGAGCCTCTTCACGAGGCTGGGGAGCAGTTCAAGGATCTCCAGCGGCGGTGCCCTCATCACAACCTCTTTCCGGGGCTACTAATCAACTGCTTCTACGACTCCCTCCATCAGAACTTGCAGTATATGGTTGACAATGCGGCAGGGGGAGATATAGGAGCAAAAACGGCTAGAGAGATGTTCGACATTTTCGAGACGATGAGCACGAATTCGTCACAGAAGAGCAGCCGAGGGAAGAGAGTGACAGTGAACGAGGTCGGGCCGGGCAGCAATGTGATGGCCCAGCAGTTAGCCGAGCTCACAGAGCAAATGCGTTTACTTAACGCACGAGGAGCTCAGCTAGTTCAGACCATGGCCGTTGACACGTGTGGGGCCTGTGGAGTCCCAGGGCATAGGTCTGAAGTGTGCCCTTCAGCCTTTGATCAGGAGTTCGGTGAGCAGTATGCAGATACCAGCGCTTTACAGGGATACCAATCCCGACCTCGCAATGACCCGTTTTCAAACACGTAAAACCCGGGATGGAAGAATCATCCCAGCTTCTCCTGGTCCAACAACACGAACTCCCTCCAGCAACCCCGTCCGAATTTCATGCAACAGCAACCTCGACCCAACTTCATTCCCCGTCCGAACTACCAGCAGCAGCAGCAGCCGAGAGGACCGGTAGCCGGTATGCAAGCACCGGGAGCCGGGCCAAGTTCTTCTCTCCAAGATGACAACCTCGACAAGATCCTCCAGTTTATCACGAACCAAGATGCATCCATCAAGCGTCTAGAGACACAAGTGGGTCAACTGGCCACAAGGGTCGGGCACATGGAGACTGAATCTGACAAAGGGAAGTTGCCTAGCCAACCCGAGCAAGCTAAAGCTATCACGGTTCTTAGAAGCGGGAAGGTAGTGGACAACAAGGTGCAAATGCCCGGGACCGAGGATCAAGAGGTGACCAAAGAACCTGACAGTGAGGGGACATATGCAGAGAAGATCAAGGAATGAGAGTCCGGGAAGGTGACAGACGAGCCCGTGCTACACAAGTCACCAAATCCATTCAAGACACGCATTCCCTTTCCGGACCGACTCAGAAACGAGAAGCAAGAGAAGCAGTTCCGGGATCTTTTCAGCATGGTCTCCAAGGTAAATGTTACCTTACCCCTCCTTGATGTGATTAAGAATATGCCATTCTATGGAAAATTCTTTAAGGACTTGGTGACGAAAAAGAGGAAGTTCGAGGATGAAGAAAAACTGGTCGTGTATGAGGCGGCAAGTGCAATGCAGCACGACTTGCCCAAGAAGGAACGTGACCCCGGTGGATTCATTATTCAGATAACCTTGGGAAACGGGAAGGTAGCTTCGGGGATGCTTGACCTCGGAGCCGGAATAAACCTCATGCCTTTCTCGATTTTTCAGAGGCTCGGTCTTGGGGAGTTAAGGCCGACCCGCATGTGCCTCCAGTTGGCGGACCATTCCATCCGATATCCAAAGGGGATAGTTGAGGATGTTCTCGTGAAGGTGGGTAAGCTTATCATTCCAGTTGATTTCGTTGTCTTAGACGTGGGAGATGTTCACGAGAATGGGAAGGATAGACCTTTCATTGCAACTACTAATATCCTCATCGATTTGAAGAACGGGACCCTGAATATGACTGTTTTGGGGGAGTCGGTGTCTATTTTTGTTCGAGGAGCCATGTCCGCATCCTCGGTTAATTTTGTAGACGAGTGTGCTTTCATTGATCTAGCTGATCCCTTTGTTGATGAGATGATACTTCATGAGTTCGAGGAAGTATCGATGCCGGTTTACGAGGATGAGGATGAGCCTATAGTTGAACTCTTTGAAGTGGGAGAAGGCCATTCCCGAGCTGAGGTCACACTTGAGCTTAAGGAGCTGCCCAAGTACCTTAAGTATGTCTTCTTCGATGATGTTAAACAGAAGCCAGTGATCATCTTTGCTGAGCTTGACCGTGATGAAGAAGATGAGCTGATAGCCATGCTCCGGAAGAACCAGAAAGCAATCGGTTGGAGCTTAGGAGACATTAAGGGGATTAGTCCCTCTACATGCATGCACCGGATCATTCTGGAGGAGGGAGCCAAGCCTTTTCGGTATAGCCAACGTCGGTTAAACCCGAATATGATGGAGGTAGTCAAGAAAGAGGTGCTGAAGCTTTTCTCTGAAGGGGGGTTGATCTATCCAGTGGCGAGTAGTGAGTGGGTCAGCCCAATTCATGTGGTGCCCAAGAAGGGGGGCATTATCGTGGTCGAGAACAATAAGAAAGAGTTGGTTCCCACCCGCATCACTACTGGATGGCGCATGTGTATTGATTATCAGCGAGTGAATGCGGTGACGAAGAAGGATCACTTCCCGTTGCCTTTATTGACCAGATCCTTGATCGTCTTTCGGGCCATCAGTTCTACTGCTTTTTGGATGGACTCTTCGGCTACTACCAAGTGGCCATTGCACATGAGGATCAGCCAAAGACGACTTTCACGTGCCCCTTTGGCACCTTCGCGTTCAGACAGATGCCCTTTGGCCTATGCAATGCACCGGGTACATTTCAGAGGTGCATGTTCTCCATCTTCTCGGATATGCTTGAAGACTGCCTACAGGTATTTATGGATGACTTCTCTATCTTTGGTGATTCATTTTCTCATTGTCTCCATAATTTATCTCGTGTCCTTGAACGTTGCATTGAGTCTAATTTAACTTTGAGTTGGGAGAAAATTCATTTCATGGTTAGGAGTGGTGTTGTTTTAGGCCATATTGTTTCTAGTACGGGGATGGAGGTAGACAAGGCTAAGGTAGATGTTATTGAAAAACTCCCCCCTCCTGTGAATGTTAAGGGGATTAGGAGTTTCTTGGGGCATGCGGGGTTTTATAGGCGTTTTATTAAAGACTTTTCGAAAATTAGTCAACCATTATGCCACTTGCTTGCTCAGGATGTGCCATTTATTTATTATGATGCTTGCTTGAGTGTTTTTAATGAATTAAAGAACAAGCTTGTGAGTGCCCCTATTGTTATTGCCCTTGATTGGTCACTTCCTTTTGAAATTATGTGTGATGCATCTAACCTTGCGGTGGGCGCCGTTTTGGGTCAACGAGTTGATAAGTTGCTTAGAGTGATTTATTATGCTAGTTTGACTCTTAATGGAGCCCAACAGAATTACACCACCACCGAGAAGGAACTTCTAGCCGTGGTCTTTTCGCTCGAAAAATTTAGATCTTAAATTTTGGGATCTAAAGTAATTATTCACTCAGACCATGCGGCTTTGAAGTACCTTTTGAGCAAAACTCATTCTAAACCAAGGCTCATCCGGTGGATCTTGTTATTGCAAGAGTTCGATGTTGACATTAAAGATAGGAAAGGTTCTGAGAATGTAGTTGCTGATCACTTGTCACGCATAGTCCCATCTGACTCATCGTCTTCATTGATTGTGCATCATTCTATTAATGACAATTTTCCTTATGAGCATGCGCATGAAGTGTCGAAAAGTGCTTGGTATGCTGACATGCGCATAGTCCCATTTTTTTGTCTTTATTTCATGTTTATTTTATTTTTGTTTTCCCCCATTTGTAGGTTTTTCGTGGTTTATTTGGTCCATTTCGTTCGTTTTGTGTTTTTCTCCTTAGTTTTTTTTTGTCTTTTTGCCGTGTTTTGCTTCGTGTTTTTCCTTGTTTTTGTGTTTTCAGGAGATAGGTTGTGCCGGTCGAGTTGGGACTGCTTGAGCCGAGACCGTGATGTTGAGAATTTCCGTGGCCGAGCCCAGAAGACGACGAAGAGGACTGAAAAAACAGACAGAAACACGTGCCCAGAATTTCTCGCGACTCGCGAACATGTCGCGACTCGCGGAAAAACTGAGGCTTAAGAGGATTTTCGAAGAACGAGTCGCAACTCACGAGATGATGTCGCGACGCGCGAGATGGAGTTGCGACTCGCGAGTTATGTCGCGACCCAACCCCAGAAGTTTAACATTTTGAGGACGCGCGACTCGCGAGGATGTCGCTGTTAGAGTAGTATACCCAGCGTTCCTATTGGATTGGATGTATTCTACTTGTAAATACAATCTATTGGAATTATATTAATTAAAAGGCATTACTTTATCTTAAGAGTAAGCATTTATCCTATATTTGCACTTAAGATAAAATCCCTAGATCACATATAGTTATAAGGTATGGTTGCGCATAGAGATGGTGATCATGGAACATACCTTGAAAGCTGTGGTCTTAAATAAAGTTCCAAGTCGATGGATGTTTCGAAAGGGATATCGAATAATCCATAAAAGACTTGTACATAGTATGTATGCTTGTTTGACAAGAATGTTGCATTCCATCAACATTAGCGTGGGACGCAAGTACATATATGTGGGTGCTTGTTAGAGAACAAGTTCACTGAACATGACCGTATGAAAATTCTTAATGAAGAATTATTTTAGTTAATTATTCTGTCGAATAAGAATTTTCATGTTACGATAGTACATGACTAATCCTTAGACTTGAGGCACAATGGTAACTTTGTGCATATTACGTTCTACTTTGATTTATCCTTTTGGTTGCTAGCACAATTGTATAAAGGGATATTTTGGGTATTATGTTAATATGTATGGAAGTTTGTTAGTGGCCAACAAAGGATTCGACACGTATGAAGATACGAGAATTTCCTATGTATTTCATAGTTAGTAATTCAAAGTCTTTGGCCAAGGCAGGATGAATAGAGATTCACACATGAATTACTAAACATGAAATAGAATCATAGTTATTAAATCAATTTGGGTTTCGACTAAAATCATACCCAAGATTTAATCGGGAAATTAGATGTCGAAAGGATTTTACATGTATGGACTTGTAATTGAAATAGGTTACTCGCTATTCACTTAATACTAGATTCATGCTACTTGCTAGATGTTCCCATGATATGTGGGTTCTTGAATTAAGGAGTTAATTCATGAATAAGAGTTAATAAGATTAACTCAAATTACAAAGAGTTGTAAACCCACTACTAGTATTAATTGTGAACCTAAAAGGTCACACCAATTTTTGAATGAAGGTGAAATTCAAATAGTAATTCTAAAGAGTTAGAATTAATTGACAAATCTAATTTGATTAGATGTCAATTAAAGGAATACATTAAATTAATCAATTGGATTGATTAATTGAATTTTGTATATTAATTTAGTAATTAATGGAATTACTAATTAATATTTGGAATTTAAAATTAGATTTTAAATTTCAAATCCAAAATAATAATATGATTATTAAATGAGGAAATGAAATAAAGGATTAAAATAATAAAGTCTTGAAAGATGCTTTCAAGAATTATTATTTTATTAAATATCTTTAATATGATTAAAGATTAAATATTAATAAGAATAAATTAATTATGGTGGTTATAAGATGCTAACTACTTAACATAATTAATCTTATTCTTATTAATTGAATATTGGGTGGGGAATAGTCTTATTCAAGACTTAATATTTTATGAAAATATTCTTGAAGACTTTCTATATTTTATGAAAATATTCTACCCAACATTATATTTTATACTAAAATGTTTAGTATAAATATGGACATACTTGATGTTCAAATTTAATCTAAGTCTTGCAAAGTTTTCAAGAGTTGAAAAAGAGAGAAAAGAAGAAGTGTTCTTCATATTCAAAAATACAAGAAAGTGTTCTTGTATATTTCCTCAAATAAATATTCCATTCTATTGAATAAAACCAATACTTTTCTACTAGCGAAAAAAGAGGTTATCGGAACCGGATTTCAAAAGGTGGATACGTTTAGAGGGAAGACAATTGGATTCCTAAGCGAGTAACTACAACGTGTTGCTGTTACAAACCGGGAATCGATTCCCTCATTCATCGACAAGTTTGAAGGAGTTCAAGACTAAGGTAAATTTAGAATTTACTTATAACAAATCAAAATATGTATTATTACATGTTATTAAAGATGAAGATCTGTTAATTCGACATATGTATGTACGAGCAAAGTATTTAAGTGTTAAATACTTGTTTTAAAAATTTTAAATTCCGCCGCGTATAGCTCGTACGGTACAGGCGAACCCAACAGTCGCGACTCGCGACCGAGGAAAAGACTATCTCGCGACTCGCGACTTATCCGGCGCGAATTTCGAGGATGGGATTTTTAGAGCAGATTTCGATTTTGATTTTTCTAGAGAAACTCATTCCTTTTCATACTTTTTCACTTTTGATTTGTTTTGGAGATTCAAAACTCCTTTTTCTCTGCTTTAGATTTGGATGCACTTGGATTTGACATTGGATTCTTATCCTTAATCGTAAGTTCTTTTTCTCAATTGTTTTGTTGATGATGATGGCTTGGGTTAATATGAATGGTGATGTTAGATTCCATATGAGTAGCTAAATCCAGTCGCTAGAGATAGGGGATGATTGATTAGGCTCGTTATAATTGAGTGCTTTTGATTGTTCATGTCTATGCGAGTTGTGTGAATCAAAGGGTTAGTAGATTGATCACCTTTCTAACCTAGATAATCAACGTGTAGAACCGAGAGGGGAGACGTTGGTCAAATTAGGCTCGTTTAGAATAGATTTGTTCAGAAACGTATAATCTATGTGTTGTTGGAATTGATAGTTGATCGTTTACATTCACTCTCTTGTTACGAAGAGTTATTGAGAGTGAACCTCTGAACGAGAAACGATTCAAGACCTCTAACCGAGCAATTGATTGCCGGTAATTGTGTTAGAACCAAAAGCGATTATCCCCGATTCCCTAGCACTTTAATCATTCAGTAAATTCATTAGCTATTTTACTTTCATTTTATTCAGTTTAAATCAGTAGTTGATAATTGAAACTCAAAAATATTGAATTAGAGTGTTTAGGAATCTGTCTTATCTTTTCGTGATTGAATAAACGCACAAGAATATCCGGCTAACCTTCCTTGCGACACATCCCGGGGAACGAATCTTTCGATTCTACTCTGGTAAAAATACTTACTTTAAAACAAAGCATCAACTTCAGGCCATGTTATAACTCAAGCAGAGTACTTTCCTGAGATCTAATTTAAGACATAAAAAGCATTATCTATGAACGTTTATTAAAAAAACTTACAGTTGTCCAACGTTTCCAAGCCTCCTCGCTGCCCGTAATAACTTTTCTGTCTTTATCCCATCCAAATCCAGTTGCTTTCGTTAGGAGGGTGTGGAACCTTTTCCAATATACTTTCAATCGTTGGTACTTTTTGTGCAACTGCTTCACTTTATAAGGGTAGAAGGTTGAGCACTGCTCGGTCAACCTCCCAAGAATGGTCGACCATTGATTGGGTGTGAATTTACTGGTTACACAATTTTCCAACAGAAGTTCATCCAACAATATATTCACAAAGGCGGCCTCATTTTTAGGAGGCCATTTCGCGTCTCCTTCATTATGACCAGATGGAGTTCCAATTCCACAGTTACCCGACATCTAGATTTACAAGAAACAACAAACCAAGTACAATGTGGTATTGCATTCTTCAATTATAGGTATAACCCAACCATATTTGTGTTACAGTGACCAATAATGAACAACAAGAAAAACAAAATCGTGACTTGGTATCATCTCGTTAAGAAATACACAAAACACTAGAGTCAATCCTAAGTTTTGTACACATTTCATTCAACCTCCTACAACACCATGGTGGGCAATGCTCTATGAATCCAATGTTCTTAAAGCCCCAATTTGATTAAAAGAAAGGTAACCTAATAAAATACCTTCTAAAATTGCAGATGAAACACAAATCCTTCGCTGAACATGAACATGGCCCGTAACCTAGTTTTTTTTTTTTTGTGCTTCTAAACAAAGAAATTCACTATTTTTACAGATGAACTTAAAAACCTATATTTGTAGTCTACAAACATGCATCGAGCATTTGAATTTCAGTGTGAAATACTAGTAAGTAGTACCTTTGTTGGCCGGACTTTTCTTTTCTTCGGAGATGTGACGGAGACGCTGCCGGTGCTCTCGATTGTGTCTTCAGGTCGCAGATCTTCCCTTCCTTCGTCGTCGGTTTCAGCTGCTATCACCGGATGTTCTTTTGGTGGGGAGAGGATCCATACGATGCAGAGGTTATTGGATCCAAATTTATGGAGGAACATTTCGAGTTTAGCATGTACGGTTGCAGAGACCAGCGCATCGGATTTGAAAGATCGAAAAAAGTAGTAAAAAAAAAGACAATAGTAATGAATGGTAGCAGGTGGTGAGAATAATGGTGTGGGCCATAGACAACCAAATTGAATTGATATCCAATCACATGCTCATCAGTGAAATTGAGTCCAAAACTAGTTTTTCACTAGTAAAGTTGATATCCAATCGCCCCCTTAACTGTTAGAACCGGCATCGGTTCACTGGTCTATCCGATTTTGTATCGGTTCGAACGATTTCTGAACGGTACTGAAGTCAAGCGGTTATATGTTGCAAACCGGACCGGAATGAGGATCGATTCCTGGAGCCGACTTGTCCGATCCAATTTTCAGAACCATCTGAAATTAATTTTATTACTAAGGAAATTTCATTTATAATTAATTTGACATCTTTATCTTTATGAATAGTTAAATAGATAAATAGTGCGAACAAGATTTTAGAACAAAAACTCTCATAATCTTTGTCTTGACATTTTTTTTTTTTTGGTAATAAAATAAGACGAATATTTTTTCATCTTTAAGACAATCGAACCCTATTTGAATGCCCCAAAGCCAAATCATCCATAGAAAAACGCTTAACAGTTACGTACTGACACCCTCACTTCCTGACGTTTACGCAGCCGCCACACCAAGAATCACTTTCAATCATTTCCTGAAGTTATCATCGAAAATCTGAAGATGAGCGCCGTCACCAAGCTACCGATTCCCGGCAAACGGAACATTCTTATCACCAGCGCCTTGCCTTACGTCAACAATGTTCCCCATCTCGGCAACATCATTGGATGTAATACTTTTGTTTGTTTGCTTTCTTAAATTGATTTTGTGTTTTCCGTTATTGCATGTCCGATTTGCGTTTGGTATATTGTATTTTCATTTACATTTTTGGTTTGGGATAGTTAATTTTTGCAAGTTCTGTTTTCGTTATGACCAGGTGTGCTGAGTGCTGATGTATATGCGAGGTTCTGCCGGAAGAGAGGACATGTTGTACTATATATTTGTGGTACAGATGAGTATGGGACAGCAACTGAGACTAAGGCATTGGAAGAAGGGTGTTCCCCAAAGGAAATTTGTGACAAGTACTTTATTCAGAACTTATATTTCCTGTGACTTTGATTCAGTAAAGTAATTAGGGCACTTTGGAATTAATTTTTAAAGAATTTGGTTCTGATTCATGTCATTGGCTGTTGATATAACTAATATTTGATTGTTAAATGTTCTATTTTCAAAATTGATTTTTCTAAAAGTAGAAATCACTTGCATTTGCTACACATGTTTAGAGATTGGGTTTATGACATACATTCTTATTTTATTTATACTAAGGTTGCTATCTCTAATCCTTTACATGATCTTTTTATAAGTTATGTTTGTCTCACGTTGTTTAGTTACGTATCTAGCTTTTGGGGATGAGTTCTACCAAGACCCTTTACCAATTTTATTTTAGTGACTGGTTTCATGTGATTGACTTGGCAGCGTATCTTCGCTAAGTCCCTTTGTGATGAAAAGGGTGAAAGGAGAAGGATCATAAAAACTATGGAAGTAGTATAAAAGGGGATTTGAAGATATAAAATGAAGGTTCTTCTTCCAATTAATGACCATATACTTGAGTCAAATTTTGAGGTGTTGATTCTTGAGACTGTACATGGGGCATGAGTTAGTGTTTAGGACCTCATCAGGTTCCAACTTGAGCAACATGTGGTTGTGGATGCATTCCAGTGACGTACGTGAGTATAAATTTACCATAATCTGTAAACAAAAACTAGGATTATGAGATATTATAATCAATTTAATGATTTATTAGTGTAGATTATTATTATTATTATTATTATTATTATTATTATTAATTAATTTAATAGGTGTCTTAGAGAATAAGTTAGGAATTTAATATTATTGTTTAATATTTAGTAAGAGATCTTGTCTTGTTGGACAAGTTAAGATCTAGGGTTAGGAGCCTTATTTAAAGGGCTCTTCTGCTTTATTATGAGATGGTTGATTATTGAAATGAAATAAGATTTTGAGTTTTGTGTGTTTTACGAGAGGGTATCTCGTTTGTTTATCTTTTCCACTCGTATGCTTCCCTACACCAGTTGGTATCAATCAGTACGATTCGCGATGTCGCCGGGACGACAAGATGCCGCAAACAAACGATGTAATGCAACCTTCAACGATCGGTTTCAACAGATCGACTACCGATTTGAACAGTTGAACGTGCGTTTCATAGATTGTTTTGCAGATCTTTCGACGGGATCGAGGATTTGCGTTTGACGCTTAACAACGTGATCTGGGATTTGCAGATGAACCTTGCCGCCGGCGACAGGGGTGTGCGCGGGGGAGTTCACGGAGGAAGTGGAGGTCGTGTTCCAGGCGGGGTGCCCCGTCGGTGATCTCCACAACCGCCGCCCGGGGATGCAGACAGCGAGGAGACCATATCAGAGGTGGATCTCTCCGGAGAGTGGCCGCCTCCTCCCGTCGAGACTGAGCTCGTTGCTGCGCACGGCGACCAAGATGTGCAGCAACAGAGTGTAATTTTTGAGGAAGATGATGGGCCATTATACGACGGTCCGTCCATTTTTTATGAGGAGCCTCCTGTAATGACGACATTTTTCTGCAGCAATATGGGTCCCGCGTGGGACATTGCATCGGTTGAGTCTTCGAATGGGAAGCCGTCATTCACACTCGATTTTTTGAGTATTTTGGCCAAAATGGTTTTTCGGAGCCGAAGTCGAGGTTCAATGACAGGTAGGCCATTTTCCGATTGTTATTCCGAAGTCTCTCAACAACGGGATGTTTGGCCGTAGTTATGGATTTGAGTGCAATGAACGATGTGGTATGTTTGGTGTTAATTCCGCTGTGTGGGTTATGCATATGGAGACGTGTACATGTGCATTTACAGCAATTCAATCCTTGCCCATGATTATGTTCACTATCGGGATTATTGGACGACATTCGTCGTTCGTGTTCGACCGGGGGAAACGACGGGGGTTTCCTACCATGAGTTCGACACCACACGCCGACCACGGGAGCGCATCGGCTTCGAGGGTGAGCCTTCCGAACTGGGAGAGAATGGTGTAGATTAGTATCTATTATTATTATTATTATTATTATTATTATTATTTAATAGTTGTCTTAGTGAATAAGTTAGGAATTTAATATTATTGTTTAATATTTAGTAAGAGATTTTGTCTTGTTGGACAAGTTAAGGTATAGGGTTAGGAGCCTATTTTAAAGGGCTCTTCTGCTTTATTATGAGATGGTTGATTATTGAAATGAAATAAGGTTGTGAGTTTTGTGTGTTTTACGAGAGAGTATCTCGTTTGTTTATCTTTCCCACTCGTACGCTTCCCTACATCATTTATACTTTTAACCATATGTAGAAGTAAATTTATTTCCCAATTTAACTGTAAAAAGGTTAGAACATGCATGCATAAAAAGGTTAGAACATGCATACATAAAGTTGCAAATATATCGTTTCTTATGAAAGCTGGCCTTAGTGATCTGATGGTGCTTTATCCTGAAAAGCTTAACCTTCATTTTAATTTTGTATGTGGAAACTCGTGTTTTCTTTTTCCTTGCTACAAGATGGGTAGGTTTAACCTGAAGGATCTGTAAGCTGAATTGGCAATTTTGTGAACTCAACTCAAACCCAATCTATGTCATCTATTTTGTCAGCGCAAATGAGACTTATCAAATGCGTCCAGTTCTTCATTTTAATTGACCTGGCAGATCGAATGTCATAAAGAGACAGCTGTACTGCATGGAATTGTTTTTTCTGATTTTTGTGCCATATTTGAGAAATATTAATAGCATATGAAAATATTGAAATGAACTTGTGGCTTACTAACTTAGTTTTCGTTTAGATCTGGGCAATATATATATTTCTTTTTATGACGTTCATTAACATTGCTTTTTGCAGCTGATATCACTGGCAAAACAGTTTGAAAGATTTACGGGCTTGCTCAAAATTATATGATCCCCATTTTTCCACTATGTTGCAGATATCATAGTATTCACAAAAAGGTGTATGAGTGGTTTGATATAAGCTTTGATGAGTTTGGGCGTACGTCAACGCCGCAGCAGACTCAAATTTGTCAAGCAATCTTTAATAGACTACTGGATAATAATTGGCTTTCAGAGAACACAATGCAACAGGTGTAATGTTGCTCCTAATAATTTGCTTCACTAAAATCTATATAATTCTTACCTTTAGTCTTGAGTTCTATGTCCAAATTTTGCATCATTGTGAAGTTTTTCATTTTTTCCTGTGAAGCTATTCTGTGATACATGCGTAAGATTCTTGGCTGATAGGCTTGTGGAAGGTAATTGTCCATTTTGCAATTATGACTCTGCCCGTGGCGATCAGTGTGAAAAGTGCCAGAAGCTTTTAAATCCGACGGAATTACTGGAGCCTAAATGCAAGGTTTGCAATCTTTATTGCTGAAGAAACAACTATCTAGATATGGGATTATGATGATATGGATGATGCTGGCAATTAAAAGTTGCAATATATTATTTTGAGTGATTGTACCCTTAACTTAGAAAAGGCTAGCATTTGTATCTTCTAGGAACAGACTCTGAAGTCTGAACTTTTGTTCTGCTTGACAAACAGGTTTGTCGCCACACTCCACGCATTCGGGATACGAACCACTTGTTTCTTGAACTTCCTCTGCTGAAGGACCGATTAGAAGAATATATCCGCCGCATGTCAGTAGCTGGAGGATGGAGTCAAAATGCTGTCCAAGCAACACATGCTTGGCTCCGAGAAGGGCTGAAACAGCGTTGCATCACACGGGATTTGAAATGGGGTGTCCCTGTTCCACATAAGGGATTTGAGGACAAGGTGTGAATTTTATCGACAAAAGTGATCTATACATAATTGATATTAGGTTTCTCATTTCCTGTAACAAACTATTGGAATTCTTATATTACTGGATATTCTGGATTCCTAAATTTGACTTTTTTGATTAGTTAATGACGAGATGCTCTGTTTGCAATTTGATGCGCAGGTATTCTATGTATGGTTTGATGCACCTATTGGGTATATCTCAATTACTGCATGCCACACACCAGATTGGGAAAAGTGGTGGAAGAATCCCGACGATGTAGAACTTTACCAGTTTATGGGCAAAGATAATGTGCCTTTCCATACTGTAAGTCATATAATATAGGATATGTAGGATTGCTGCCTGCTGCGGTGGCATGTTATTTGTGTTAGTTAACTCTTCAATAGTAACCATTTTATCCTAATACTTGGGCTTGGTAAATTAGAACATCTAGAGATGTTTGTCCCATCCTTTTCTAAGGTTTAGGCATCTGTCGTTTCGTAACCTTTATCATTTTTCCAGGTTATATTTCCCTCCACTCTTCTTGGAACAGATGAAAGATGGACTTTGATGAAAACCATCAGCGTCACAGAATACTTGAACTATGAATCTGGTTAGATATTTGGTAACAAATAAATAATATTTAAAGGTCGTAACTGCGAGAGATACCTTCATATATGCAACCTACTTTTGATTTTATATTTTCTTTAGGAAAATTCTCCAAGAGCAAGGGTGTAGGAGTGTTCGGGAATGACGTAAAAGACACAAATATTCCTGTTGAAGTATGGAGATATTATTTGCTGACCAATAGGCCTGAGGTAAGCTTTCTTTCGTTGCACTCTTTCTATGGTTGTTTGTGCTTTCCTAAACAGATGCTTACTTCACCATTACCAACCCTGTTCAATTTTAGGCATCAGACACTTTGTTCACATGGGCTGATTTGCAAGCAAAGCTGAACAGTGAGCTGCTGAACAATCTAGGGAACTTCATTAACCGTGTATTGAGTTTCATCGCCAAAGACCCAGGTCGTATAATTGATTTGATTACGGGGTCATGTATTTGCATTTGATATTCCCTCTTCGATATCTGATCATGATTACTTTTGTCATAAACACAATACCATATGATATGTCGAGTATATTTGAGGCTCAAAACCTTGATTGGGTAAAGAGCAATTATTGCACCAAGATTGGAAATGGACATTTCAGGGCTTTCTGGCCGTTTGAGTGTATTCAATGTTATCGGTGTACAATGAACAGCTTCCTTCACATTGCCACTTATGTACGAGAATTTGAAGTTGTTAAACTGAAACAATTATCTTCTGCTCATTTAATTTGACTTGGTTAGGGGGGAAAAGTCTAATTACAAGTTTCATAGTTTTTGAAATTTGGGTAATCTCGTAATGGTTCTTGTGCATTCATGAGTAGTTCATGGATGAGAGTGTGTAACAAAAGAAAAAAGAATGATACAGAACCAAGGTTTGAAAAACTTTGTGCAGTTTCATAGTTAAACTTTGCTTTCTCTTGTTTGTCCCCTACTTGTCTCACTCGTTGATCGTAATTCTAAATGAAATTTGTTAGTCAAATGGTTCTATTGTATTGTTTTCTCATAAATTGAATCTAAATGTCGTCCTTGTTAATAAAATAATGGTACTTAGTTGAACTTGTTGGTTTTTGGTTCAGTGAAATATTTCTTCTCTGAGTTTTGGATTTATTAAATATATGAGTTCCTTTTTTATACTCGGATATAATATGTTTTCGTATAACTATATATGTATAATGGTGTGGTTCATTGAATTTTATTACACAATATACAATGGCTTTCCGTGTCCTGGTTATATTTCTAAATGTACATAACCTTAACTGTAAACTTCGTTATATTCAAATCAGGTTCAGGATATGGTTCTATCATTCCTGATGCTCAGAGTGCAGATTCCCATCCATTGACAAAAGCTTTGGGTGACAAAGTCGGTAATTTTGTGGAACAATATATAGAAGCAATGGAGAAGGTAACCAGCTCATGATAGGCCTTTCTTTATGTCTTGGTATTTCGAATGGACTTGAGTGTGCACATGAATAATATCAATTGGCCTTGAGTGCAGGTGAAGCTAAAGCAAGGATTGAAGCTTGCTATGACTATATCCAGTGAAGGAAATGCTTATTTACAAGTAAGATTGAAGTGTGCACAGTGTTATCAATGGCGGATGGTGTAAAATGGCGGTAGACAGAAATCCTACCTTAGTGGCTGTCATGTTGGTTTGTGGCTCCGCCATAACCTTCGCCCTTCACAAATTCTTAATGACAATTAATAAATCAGTCACGCAATACATGACGAAAATTTGATAAAACTGATCGTCCGGATTTTGAAAATCCCTATGTTTATCTGTTGTTGTGATGCGAAATATCTATTGTTAGAAGTTTATATTTGCCCAACATCGATAAGCTGCTGGATACCCTCTCCATTTGGATTACCACGCTATTAGTGAGGGCGGGTGTTAGAAGTTTATGTTTGGTCAACATTGATAAGTTACTGTGATGTTGTTGTGTGTGTGGGTCAAGTTCCCTCTTCCTGTGAGCTAGCTTTTGGCGATTAGTTCCAATCAGGCTCATTTATCATTTATTATTATATATCATTATATAGGAAAGCCAATTCTGGAAGCTCTACAAGGAGGACCAAGCAACTTGTTCTGTAGTGATGAAGACTGCAGCTGGATTAGTGTTCCTCCTTGCATGCCTCTTAGAACCTTTTATGCCATCTTTCTCCGCCGAGGTAATTTAGCACTAACAAGTGCAGCATTCATAATGTTAAGAGGAATATGGATTACTCATCAGTATCTTAATTTCTATATAGGTACTAAAGCAGCTGAATCTGCCACTCGATCAAATTTCACTTTCTGAACAAGATGGCGTTGTTGAAAAGTCTAAAAGACCTTGGGAGTTTCTGCTGGCTGGTCACAAAATTGGAACTCCAGCCCCACTGTTTAAAGAACTGGTAATTTTTTTGTGTCCATTGGCTGGTTTTGTTATCAAATTGCAAGTTTGACAGAAAGGGTTTTTTCTCGTCTTTCGTGTGTAATTATGACTGTGTGCTTATTATATGCAGAAAGACGAGGAAGTTGAATTCTATAGGGAAAAGTTTGCTGGTAGTCAAGCTGATAGGATTGTGAAGGCTGAAGCTGAGGCAAAAAAAGTCACTGAAAAACTTAAGGAAGCAAAGATTTCAGGTTATTTTTTATTTCCCTTTGGCTTATAATGTCACTGGTTTTTATGATTTTGACATATTTTTTCCCTTTATGCCATATTATAGGTTAGGTTTAGGCTTTAAAAAAAATCATGCTTCAGTTTCTTTGTAAATGCTGTCTAACAAAAATGACCCTGTTTTTCTTTGCGCTTGCCTATTGTGGTCATTTAATTCACATATGGGAACTTGTACTTGGTTTACCAATGGATCATTTGCTTTCTTGTTTGTGGCTTGATCCGATTCGGTGGATATATAATCTCTTTTGGTGCATGTTTGTCTTTATATTTTGCGTCTTATCAAATAACTGATGTTATTATCAACTCTGTTATGATACAATATATCGGTGACCTTTCTGATGGCTTATGTCGCATCAGGTGATGGGAACGGTTGTACTAGGAGAAAGGGTACTGTTTGATCATTTTAATAAATATCAAAATTTTATTATTTGAAGTTGCTAATAATGGACTAGATCAAAATGGCTCAATTAAATTTTAGTGCTTCTTCTATTAGTGAAGTTTCTAAAAAAAAAAAAGAAAAAAAAAATATCAAACGGCGCAATGCACCTTGGGTCGCTACGGAAACAACCTCCTTGTATAATTACAAGGGTAAGGTCTGCGTACAACTGACCCCCCAAACCCCAACCTGTTGGGAGTATACTGGGTATGTTGTTGTTGTTGTTGCTAAATTCTATATACAAAGATTAAATGGTAGGAGAAAAGGTGGATAAATGTACATTTTCTGTGTTTTCGATGACGTGGACTGTCTGCTGAGAATGATTTTCATTACGGATTATTTTTATGAAATCCTTTTTTTGAGGTTCTGTGATTTGGAACATCTTCCATTTACCGCACCTTTTGTATACTTTCACTTATGTGCGTCCTCTTAACTCATCTTCTTAGTTTTGTAGTGCTCTATCAAACTCATGATCCCGCCTAAACTTTGTTTAAATGGTCACTTATCGTTATACTTTGACTTATAATAGGTTGCAGATTCTAAATAGACATATGAACTGGCGTATTTGTAGCATAAAAGAAGGGTATAATTGTATTTTTTAAAAGATAGCTGGTGAGATATATGTGCTCTCCCCATGTCATGCATATTTCATAGTTCAAATAAACTGGATCTCAAGGGTTTTCTGTTTGTAATTAATGTGTTCATTTTGTTCTTCTCTGTGCTGTTCATGATATCCAGTGTTGTTAATCCCTACCTTCTCTCTCTCCCCTCTCTCTCTCCCCTCTCTCTCTCTCTCTCTCTCTCTCTATATATATATCTCCCCCCTCCCCTTCCCTTTCTTTTTATAACATCCAGATGGACTTTTGGGCAGCTTTTATTTGTTTTCATCCCTTTATTTTTCTGTTTCAATATCGAATTCTTGTACATTAAATTAAAAAACTCATTTTCCCTTTATTTTGCAGCTCACTATTTGTTTCTTGTAAGTTTCAGCTCTCTTTTGCTAAATAAACTCTCTTCTGGTTGCCTATTTTTAAGCTCTATTTATTTGCTTTACTTTGATATTCAGCTCTCAATATATTTATATATTACCGTGCATAAATAAATATAAAATATTTTAATTATGTTACGCCTTCCACCATTTTCCACATCTCTATATGACAGTTTTTGAGCGGTGTTGCCATGAGCTGTGATCTGCCATTGGTACCACTGGTCATAGTGTTCTGATTGTGTGATTCCAACTCACTTTAGAGTCAAGGAAAAGCCTTTCCTATTGCTATAATGTTTTCTTAATTATGTCTGTGATTATATTCTCATCTTTTCCCTATATTTTCTGATGATGGACAAAAAAGCGTAACCTTATGTTTGATACTTTGATGTTTACCTGAAATTCATATATTATCCGACAGATGCCATGGTTTTAGTTTTGCCTGGAAAAAAAGTCAGAGCTCTGATGTATTATTGTCAACATTGATGTCTTGTTAACTTGAGTTCAGTCAATTCTTTTACAGATGGCAAAATTGGTAAGGACCGACCAAAAAAATCTTCCGTGGCACAGGCTAAGGTTTCGCCTCCTGCTGATGCCGAAGTTTCCATTAGCAGATTAGATATTCGAGTTGCTGTCATTACAAAGGCTCGAAAACATCCAGATGCTGACTCTCTATATGTTGAAGAAATTGATGTTGGCGAAAAAGAACCTCGCACGGTTGTTAGTGGCTTAGTCAATTATATACCCCTTGAAGATATGCAGGTTTTACCCTTGTTACTTTTACTGCTTCATTCTTTTCTTCACCATTTACCCATTTTTTGCCATTACATTTTCTAACAGTGTCTTCTTTTATCAGAATCGGAGGGTTTGTGTTCTTTGTAACCTAAAGCCAGCAACCATGAGAGGCATAAAATCTCAAGCAATGGTCCTTGCAGCTTCTGATAAGAATCACACGAAGGTGAGCAACTACTCGATCAATATCTTAATTATCTGTTGGGTCAATTGGAAAAAAGTGAACAATATTTCTATAGATTTTAAACCAACTTCTCCTCTTTGTAAGTTGGACAGTGGAAAATGTATGACTTTGATAAGAGCGTTTCTTTCACTTGGAGTCGTGGAATATCACTGCCACATTTGTTTCTAAACAAATGTGTATTTAAAAGTCGAAATTGAGGTTCTGAGCTGCTTTTAACTGATGAGTTTGTCAGATATTTATAATTAAGAGAAAATCACAATTTTAGTCTCCAGCCTCAACGCAAGAAAATTTTTTATGGCCAATTTGGATTTTGTCCCGTCTTTTAATGGAAAAAGTTTGCCATTTGGGTCCTCGATCTGCTGAGGACATTTTAAATGGTTGGAAAAGCAGTGTCACTCAAAAGTTGGCTGAAATTGCTGATGTGTAGCCATTATGTAATTCAATAACCCGCCATGTCTTACATGTCACGTGTTTGGTAGAAGAAAGANGTTCTTTATAAATAACATTTTTACTGTAATTTTTCACGTCTTTTCTTTTTCCTCCAAGTGCCCCCTTCAAATTGTGCCTCTCAGATATATAACCCACCTTTTCCTCACCCCTTTAGATCTGTAACCCTATCTGTGTTATCAATGGTGGATGGCAACGAGCCGAACAGCTGCCATATGTATGTATGATAGGTGGCTTGGCAGAAAATGGGAGAATGCATGTCGGACCAAAATATATACACACACACACACACATGTATAACATCATAATGAGAGTTTAAAACATGTCAACAATTACATAAATTAATATTAGTTACATAAGAAAGAGCTTAATATGCCAATAAACAACTTTATAATAAATGAGAGAGAGAGAGAGAGGCTTTTATCTTTCCTCCAGCAAGAAATTAGGAATTCTTTTATGACAGATTTGGGGCCGACCCAATTACATTTTCTTTCTTATTGCAATTTTTCATCATGGGGTCGATCGAATGTCAGTTTTCTTGTAGTGTCTAAATCATAATCTCTACACTGCCATTTCATGTAAATGCTTCTACATTAGCACCCCATATTAGCGGTTTAATTTCCCTTTGGGGCAGTTGCATTTTTCTAATATCATGGATATGCTTGCATGATGTTGCATTTATAGTATATAATAATAATAATAATAATAACAATAATAATAATAGTTTTGCGTTGAAATTTGGCAGGTAGAGTTGGTAGAACCTCCCCAGGGAGCGACTGTGGGTGAAAGAGTGACATTTCCCGGTTTTGAAGGGCCGCCTGATGAGGTTCTAAATCCTAAGAAGAAGGTTTGGGAAACACTTCAGGTAGATTTGCATACTGATAACAATTTGGTTGCCTGCTACAAAAATCTCCCATTCACAACATCAGCTGGTGTCTGTACTGTTCCCTCCATTAGTGAAGCCTCAATCCGCTAGTACATTTTATTTTAAATCACCTTTTAATGTGTACAATGTCTCCATCACTGCCTATTCATGCCTAATTGCAACAATGAATCTCAAGGATTAAATTATTTATTTGTCTATTTAAAGAGAGAGAGAGAGAGAGAGAGTAGGCTTTGTTTCTGTGTTTTCTTTTTCCCTCGTTTTTTATGATTGTATTCAACTCTGGAATTGGTAAAAATGAAGAAATATATACTTTAGAGCATGTTTCTATACAATTTTTTTCCCTCAAAGTGAGACTTTTTTTGGTTAACTAGATTAATTTAGAAAAAGATGGCATGGTTTGGCATAGTTAGTTGTTAGTTGAGTTTTAGATTTATATTAAATTAATATTTAAAATGCGATAATAAAAATTGATTTGATGTAAAAGTAAGAGAGATGATATGAATTGATAGTTAGTTAAAATTATGTGAGTAGATGAATAATGAATTAAAGTAGATGTGATGTGTAAGAAAGATTGAATGATATTATTTAATTATATTGATACTATTGAGGATATTGCAGTTGAGTTAAATTTTGAGTTGAATGGAATTTTTGAGTAAAAAAATTTTGTATACTTAAAAGAGTTTTTGTTTTATGATTATCTCAGTCTTGTTTACCTGGTGTTATGTTTGGTCGCCAATTTTCTTTCATGGACAACATGATTGTCGGATTTACTTTATATTCCATCTAATTTGTAACATAATAATACTTTCAACCTTATTTCCTTATGTGTGTAAGATATTATAATACTAAGACATCACCTTGGAATAGTGCATGCATGCAATGTCAAGATTAGTATCTGTTATGATACGAGGGATGTATTTTGTTGCTACACTTGGTAGTTATTTGTGAGTGGGCAGTGATTAGAGAACATTCCACGTGAACTGGTTTTTTACCTTTCCGGTTCATAAAGAAAAACCACCTAATTGCCACACCACGTCAAAACCGTTTGAGCCGCTACGAAACCGGTGGTTGATCCGATTTACCTATATCCCTTTTAGTGGTTTAGAAGTTCACTATTACAATACCCGTGTATTACACGAGTGCTTGTTAAAAAAATTATTCATAAGTTTTAAAATTAATGGATAAAAGTGTTTTAAAATTTAAATACTTTTCTATAAAAAATATATATTATTATATATTTTAGAATGACACTTGTTACTTGTGCAACTTACATGTGTTATATTATAATAATTTTTCTAACTTGTATCATATAACTACTCAAAACATAAACATATTAATTGATGAATATTTTTAATTTTCTAATTAATATAAAATAATTTTTATTATTTTTATAAAGATTAATACAATTTAATTATTTTATACATACAATATGGATGTCAAATCGAAGCACATCAAGAGATAATTAATTTGATTATATATGTAAAACTGATAAAAAATACAAAAGTTATTAACTTTTAAAATACATTTACAATTCAATGGTTATAATAAGAAATGAGATTAAAGTGAAATTAATACATGTAACATGATCATAAATAATCAATATATTTATGGATAATTGAACATGATTATTTTTGGATTGAAAATCTATCCAATAATGAAGCATGAAATATTGCGATATAGGATTTTGAAGTATGCGAGTCTGCCACTCAGGTTCAGCAAATTCAAAAATTATATATAAGGGGAGTTAGGTGTTGATTTTTTTTAAATTATTAAACATTTAAAAGACTGAAAATGCCGAAAATGAGTTGAGAAAAGAAATTTTAGAAAACCAGAAAACAAAAAAAATTGTGTGCTAATTATTATGTATGGTTCATATTGCCCGGTGAATTTTGTTGTTTTGTGATAATTTTGAAGTTGAACTAGTATGTTGATTTATTTTTTCTTATGTTATGTTAATGAATCAAACTTAATTTGATGATTTTGTATTAGCTTGTTTTTGAAATTGAACTGTTATTGTGATTCTCGTGTTGAATTTGAACTACTATTGCTTGTAGACTATTATTTTACGAATAAAATATTATGTTATATGTTCTTCCTATGTCCATCACGGTCATATCAATGAACTATCAATCTTTTAGGGTGTGTTTGGTTCAATGGAGGGAAAGGGAGGGGAGGGATTTTAATGGAGGGAAAGGGAGGGGAGGGGAGGTGATGTAAAATAATTTTACCTTGTTTGGAGGGATTTTGTTGGAGGGGAAGAGAGGGAAAATGATAAACCTTGTTTGGTAAGAAAAATGAGAGGGGAGGGAAAATAATGTTAAAATGACAAATATACCCTTAATGATGTTATAAATAAAAACTTACAAATTATATAAGAAAGGTAAGATTGTAATTTAACCAATTAAAATTTTCCCTCCCCTCCAAATTCCCCCACTTTTGGAGGGGAGCAAAAATGGGGAGGGAAGGGAATTTTAAGTTAAAATTTTCCTTCCCCTTCTATCCCAAATTCTCAACCAAACAAGGGAAAAATAAAAAATGCCCTCCCCTCCCCTCCCCTCCCCTCCCCTCNAGTTCCATACTTTCATTGGTTCAATGACCGGTCTAGTTTTTAGAATCTTATTATTGAGGAATATGTGCGAATATTGGTGAATTTTATCAACTTTTGTTAATAATAAATGACTTAATTTAATACAAAAAAAGTAAAAAAATTGCAAGATACTTTTATGACATTAAGCGATGTGCATAATTCTTAAAACCTATATTTTTTTAAGGTAAATTATAAAGAAATTTCTCTTGCAAAAAATGAATTGTGAATGTATAATTTAGGTGTATAATCTCAATTTTCTTTTTCCTTTTAGAGTCTAACTCCCTAGCACATTGTGAATAGAAAAATTTCATAAATAAAATAGTTATAGATTTATGACAACCACCCATCAGTTTATTGACTAAATTTTTTTATGATAAAAGTAGAAATGCAAAATATCATTAACTAGACAAAAATTCTCACTAGTCTAGCGTAGTTCCTTTAATTTAGGTATTCTTTTGTTTTCTTTTCATATACAACATAAGTACTACTTGCATGAATATCTAGCATTTTTCATACACAATAAAGAAGTACTCATGACGGTTAAATTAGAGAATAAATCTTTGATGTTTAATTTGTATAACTTGCCTATAATAATAGACTATTAAATAAGTGTCTGATGCATATCTAATAATATATGAAATGGAAAATTGTTCTTCCAACTAGTATATGCTCTCCGTTGATACGTACCAGTTGTATACAGAATATGTGTCCGACTTTGTATACTTGAAGACAGGATCTAGGAATTTTGGTCAGGGAGACCCGATTTTTAATATCAAATAACGAGTTTGTAGTGTAAATAAAAACAATTCATTTCATATAAATGTATTTACTATAAATATAAATATCGATATGTGTGTCATCAAGTTCTTAAAAACTTAGAATTCGTATCACTCTCAAACCTTTTTTTAAGAAATAAATATGAGATTTTATGTATTTACAATTTAAGTTCAACAACTATAATTTATGGAAATGTAAGTTTTTTTTTTGTAGAAAAATTGATTTAAATTGAAATTTTGCAGNTAAATTAAAATAATATAAAAAATAAGTTTTAATTATTAATATATTAGTTTTTTTACATTATATATATATATATATATATATATATATTAACTTTAGATCTAGCAAATTAATGGTCATGATGGAGTCAAAGTTAGTAATTAAAGTCAAATTCATTAATTGAATTTTTAGAGACTAACTCCCTAGCACATTGTGAATAGAAAAATTTCATAAATAATATAGTTATAGATTTATGACAACCACCCATCAGTTTATTGATTAAATTTTTTTATGGTAAAAGTAGAAATGCAAAAATATCATTAACTAGACAAAAATTCTCACTAGTCTAGTTAGTTCCTTTAATTTAGGTATTCTTTTGTTTTCTTTTCATATACAACATAAGTACTACTTATGTTGTACTTATGTAGTACAACATAATTTGCTAGATGAGAGTCTCTAGCAAATTAATGAATTTTTAAAGACTTCTTAAAAGTTTACATTTATTCAATTGAGACTTTTAATTTTTTTTTTTAAAAAGTCTTTAAAAGTCTCAGGTTATTCAATTAAAACTTTCTGAGAGTCTCTATAAGTCACCTTATATTCAAAATATGAAGACTTTGTGAGACTTTTTAAATTGTGAGACTTTTAGAGACTTTTTTAACAAAATTACAAAGAGAAAGTCCCAATAGAAATCTCATCAATATTAGTGAGATTTTGTTGGACTTATGTGACTCTCTTCACGCTCCCTTTCTTTTTTCTTTCTAACACGACTTTGTATCTCATATCACTTTCATGCTCTATTATTTTACTCATTTATTTTGATCTCTTGTATAATTTTTATTTTCATTGCATATATTTAACGTGCTTTATTTTATATATTTTTTATTATGGTTATTTTATGTATGTATACCTTTATTCTTTCATTTTGTTATCTTGTGAATTTGATTTTTCAAAGGTTAAATGCTTCCATAGTTTGCACTTGCAAATAATTTACTTGTTCTCTCTTTTTATTTGTCAATGTTTATTTTTAAGATTAATAAAATTATGTTATTTTCTAATAGTTTATTTGTTGATTGTTGTAACAAGAATTGTTATTTTTACCGAGTACCGAATCAAGGATTCGTTTCCCGGATCGATCTCTCGAGGAAGGCGGTTTGGAATTTAGTTTTGGTATCGATATTACACAGAAAGAAAATAAATCCTAAACACTCTAACCAGATAAGGGGATTGAATAAATTATTAGCTAAGAAATAAAATAAAACAATAATCTACCTAAAAATATAAACAAATAAAGATGAAGAAGCAGCTAGAGAGTCGGGGATAATTTATTCAAGTTCTGAGCAAAACCGGGCAATTAATTATTCTATTCCAGATTGACACTCTTGCTTAAACATCTAGCGGTTCGCTCCCAATAACTCTTCGTAACAAGGGATTGAACGTAGAAGAACAAACTCGAGCATATGACACATGCCAATTATCCCAATCCCAATAACTTTTCGTAACAAAGGACGGGTCATCGACAAGCACGTATTTCAATCCAAAACCTATAGACTATTCAATTATGAAATCATCTACCTCATGCGAGCCTAGGACTACGACTTCTCCCCTTTCGATTCTGAAAGTCTCTAATTAACTAGAAAGTGATTAATCAACTAATCATATAGAACTGACAAACCCTAACTCAACAAATTAATATTCAATTGTTTCCAATCGCAAGATAGAAGTGTCACTCTTCGATTATATCAATCAATCAAGCAAGATTACATCAATTCCTAATCAGATTAACTCACATAAGCATGAACAATTCAAGCCCGACAAATACACGTGAAACATGAACAATCATCCCCTATCCCTAGCAAAAGGAATTAGCTACGTAAATCAAATTCAACACACATAATCATTCCTCTCAAATCAACCATTATTCATGAATTAAAGAAGAGAAAGAAATTCTTACAATTAATCCCAAATCCAAGTGTTGAATCCAAATTACAGGCTTAATCCTAGAATACTAAGAAGAAAAAGAAGAAAAACGCAAAAGAAAGGTGAAAAGAAAAGGAAAAACAAAGAAGAAGAAATGAAAAAGAAGGAGAAGAAAAGAGGAGAAAAGAGTTTCGTGTTTTTTCTCGGCCAAGGGTTTTCATCCCGAGGAGGGGAGATTCCCTTTAATCGACGTCCCGTACACATATTTATAGGTGGCACAAGGTCACGTCGTGAGATGGTGTGGCGCGGAGTGGAGATCACGAGTGCCACGACGTAGAGAGGCAGCACGACGCGGAGGAAGCAGGTGCCGCGGCGTGGAGGGGTATCGCGGCGTGGTGGGGAGCAGATGCGTGAGTCTCTGTACGCCCGTGGAGGGCTTCACGCCGTGGAGGAAGGCCATGTCGCGCCGCGGAGGAGTTGCCGCGCCGCGGCGCGCGGGACTGCTGGCTTCCGTCGCTTTTGGAGCTCGTTTGGACTCGTCCGAACTCGGAATTCGATTCCGTTTTTTCCTACGCGCCCCTAACGAAGCCTTCTACACATATGTGCTTTTAAATCCAACTTATTATTGAAAACCTATTCTCCCAAAACTTTTGACTTGAAGGTGACGGCTTCCGTGCACGACGTCACATATCGGGCTCGTTCGGACTCGTCCGAACTCGAAATCGAATTCCGCTTTTTCCTACTTGTAGCCAATGAACCCGTCTATCTAACCATGATTTCCCGGCCGATTTTCGAGCTAAAAAGAAACCGGAAAAATACACGAAAAACACAAAAAAGGACCAACTGAAGAAATCACGCAATAAAACACAAAACACACTAAAAGCGAAAGAAAAGACCTAAGATGGGGCAAAAGAAGAGTAAAAAAAATGCGAAAAACGCAACAAAAATGGGACAAACATTGATATTCAATTGTTTTGAATATTATCGATAACTTTATAAAATACAATTACTGTTTTGACAATGTTTGTATCTTTCATAGTTCGACTCGTTGAAGCTCGGATTGATTTGCTCGTTTAATAAATCTAAAATCCTAAACAATTTGTTAGTGAATAACTCGTTCGCATAACAATGAGTTGATTCATAAATTTTTAGAGTTAATATATAAAATATTTTTTTTTTCATTTATTCTTGTTGATATCAGTTATTATTTTACGTTTATTAATGTTTCATTCAAACATAATATTATAACTACAAGTATATGAAAGTCTCAATAAGTTTTAAAAAGTCCATTATGAAAGTCTTAAAAAGTCACTAATGAGAATTCTCTGGAAGTCTCAACAAGTCCACCAAAGTCATGAAAGTTTTACAAAGTCCCCAAAAGTCACCAAATTTAAAAAATTTTAAAAAGTCCTTAAGAATCTCAATTGAATACAACCCCTAAATCTCTTTCTCTTTCATTTTCAAACACAAAAACACACACCAACTCACGCCACACACAAACACGCACACACACACACTCACTATATCAAATGTCAACGCCGGTCAGATCCACATTCTAGTCGCCGACAATTGACGGATCGCCGCTGCAATAGTCTCCCGTCACCAGCCGCAATTGACTCTCGGACTTCCGGCGAAGAAGGCTTCCAACACGGCAGAGTAGATAGATTCGGGTCGGTGCCGATTGTGGGCCGCCGGGGATTATTTTTCGGAGACAAAGGCGGAGGAAGATAAACGGCGGGATATGTGGTCGCCAGAGAGTTGCAGCGACCGTGCGTCAATGGAGCATCGAAAGGCTTCAAGCATCTCGTCTCAGACGCCACTGGGAGAAGATTCCGTGGACATAGGGCGGATGGCGACGGACGGACGGCGGTGGGCGGAGGAGGCGGGCGGAGGTCGCTGGTCAGGAGCATATGGCAGATTGACGGGAATTTGGTGTTTGTTTGTGTCTAGGGACTGATTATTGAGAATTGAATAAGTCATAGGGACTTTGATACAATTTTTTTTTATTTTTTATTTTTTATATTTTAATATGTGTGGAATTCTTGTAATCTATTAAAAGTTTAACAAGTGCACTTTCATGATACAATCAATGCACAATATTCTGGATTAAAATGCACATTAAAAATCACATTGTAATTTTATTATACGATAGCCTTTGCACCGTTTAACGTTCGATCGGTTTGGTTGTTTCACTGTTTTAAATAATAAAGTCGACATAGATTTCAAATATTCAAACTTTTAAAAGTATAAAATAGATAATTAAATCGAAATATAAAAAAAATTGAACCGAGAAATCTTAGTTCGGTCGTTCTCGGTCAATAGTGTGCAATATAATAGACATTAATATGCACTTGTCCAACACGAGTGTACACGGTCTCGATCGCTTTTGTGCATCCTAATGTGACCAAACTTTTTATCTCAACGTACATTAAAACTAATATAAAATAGTTGGTGTATTCTACTGGTTAACTGTATAACCCTAAATAATCAAACAAATTTATTATTTATACTAATGTTATATTTAATATTTTAACAATTTAATTTAATAATTTTATATTATCTTTTGTTTGGAAAAAACATAATATATAAAATCATGATTTTGAAGTTGTGCATTCGCACACCCAATAATGTGCATTTAGTCTAACATTATTATGTAGCATATTGTGCGTGTATTTTTTGTTGTGTTACAATTTTAGAAGAAATTAATAACGTGTATTTCAATTAATATGATTGTGCACTTATAAAATTATTTATATAATAAAATATATTTAGTATTTGTAACTTTTATTTAATATTCTATTTTATTGTTTATTGACAATAACTAATATATGTCCGTCAAATTCAGGAATATTTTTACTGTGGCTATTTCTTGAATTTAAGAAAAAAAGTATTTATAAATATACGGGAGGATGGGACAATGAATTAGCTGCACCAGAGTTTTACGGCCACATTTTTGTAAGAAATTTGGGCAATATTCATTATGAGGGCGAAGAACTAGTGATAAAAAATATAATGTGCTTTATATAATGTTTTAATGTGTAATATTTTTTATATATTAATGTGCAATTTTAATATCTATTTTTGGTTACCTTTGGTGTTTGCAGGATATATCTATCGTTGAGTATTGTCAATATCTCAAGGTGCATTTATTTATATGGGCTTGCTCGACAATTGAATTTAGCATGTACGAAAGATATACAATTGATCATCATTTTGGATTATGAACATATTGGTTGATGCTTTCAATTCATGAATATATGACCCTTTGTGAGATTTCGNCTACATATATATTTTTTCTTGTCCTTACTTGAGCATTTAAGATTATATTATGTGAAGAGGATGAGTGTATTGTTTGTGGTGTGGATAAAGGGAAGACGTGAATGAGAGTGTAAGTTGATGAGGAAAGTTGAATGAGGTTGATAGAGTCGAAAAAAAAAGAAAATATCGAAAGAAAAAAAACTGAAAAAAAAAAGCTGAAAAAACTGAAAAAAAAGAGGAAAAAAGAAAAAAAAAATGAATAAGTATGTATAGTTGCTTATATTTTAGCATTGACTCAAATAAAAGTGGTTTGGTTGGATTTTGGAGTTTTTTTTATATGGCTTGAGAGTATTGATTGAAATGGGTATGGGATAAGTTGTTTTGAGCTTGATCTTGATTAATAGGTGATGAAGTTGTGTAATTCATGTTTTGTAGTTCTAGATGCTCAAGTTTTCGTCACTTTATCCATATTTTTCCTACCCTAACCAAAGAGCCTACATTACAACCAAATGAAAGTCCTTTTTGATTCACGAATTGCATGCACAATAAGTGGTGGAGATAGTAGACGATTTGCAAGCTTATGGTAATTTTTCAACATTGAATTGATTTGAGCGATTATTTCCCTATACACTATTGAGAGTGAGAGTATCACTTATCTGGTGAGGTTTGTGGATTGTAGGTATTGACCATGATTTTGATGAAGCATTCTTTAAGTTAAAAAACTCCAGAACTTAGTTATATTATTTTCCCGATGCATATTGAGAATGTGTATGATTAACTTTGAGAGTTGTGATTGTCTTTTCGTGTGTGTTGGTAGGAGTTTGATGCATTGATCGGGACTATCAATGGTTTAAGTTTGGGGGTTTGTTCATGTGTGATTTTACACCATATTTATGTAGTATCTAGAGCTTATTCATTGCATTATTGGTGTATAAATTGCATTATTGTGGTATAATTCTATATCTTGTTAGAAAGGTATTACACGTGCTTGTTTTGTAGATATTTTCACATATTTGTAGAGCTTATGGCTATTGGAGGCGCATGGTGAGTACCTAAGACCCCCAGGATGATGAAAGATTGATGCAAAGATGAAAAAAATGGAAGAAACAAGTAAAACGAGCGAAAAGGAGAGTGCAGATTTGTGACACGGGCAGTGACACGGGCACCATGCCCGTGTCAGAGGCCGTGTCACCTCAACAGAGAGATTTCGTAACCTGGGAGCTGACACGGACCGTGACACGGCCAGAATGGCCGTGTCGCGCGCGCAGACTGTTTTTTATATCTTACCTATTTAGAAAATGAGAAGGGTCTTGGACATTATAAAAGGCATATTTACCCTATTTTTAGAGAAAAAACGTGATTACACATTAGAGAGGCCCTAGAACACACAAGAGAAGCAATTGGAAAGCAAAGGAAGATCAACCACAAAGGGATCGAGGAGATTGAGAGATCGACGAGATTCCTAGTTTTTATTTCTTCTTTCCTTTTGAACTTTTATTGATCATGTTGATTTCTAATATGTCTATGTATTTGAATTCGAACATGATTGGCTAGTTTATTTGATTCTAAGACTTGGTAGTAGATTAATATGTTGGGATTTTGAATATTTATTATAATTGATTGTTTCTTTTGAACCCAATTCAAATATTTTGTTCTTGTTTCATGTTTAGCACTTGATCAATGCTTTTACATGTTTGACAATATTGTTCATAATTCGAGAGATGAGTTCAATATTAGGTCTTTAATATTTGACACAATTTACTTGCTTGAATCGAAAGATTAATAGGTCGTTGTGAGGATATTAGATCCTTTAATTTATTTGGAGTTGAATTGCATGTGTTGAGTGGAGACGCTAATATATGTGATTTAATCTACGGTTTTATCGATCTCGAGAGGGACGATAAGCTAAATTTGTGATCATCTTATAGGGAAGATAAAGAAAACATTGGTTGTGATACTTTTGAAGGAACCCAACTGTTAATTGAAACCAAAGTCTTAGAATCTATCATTCCCATATACTTTCTTACGTGTTTTTTCTAGCTAGTTCTTTATTTTTGCTTTATTTTCCTTTGATTTGTTTTCTTAGTTAACTAATCCATCTCATATTCGATCTTCTAAATAAAGTTGACATTATCATCTAGTACTTGATATATTAATTATTTGATCTCTTGGGATACGACCTTGCTTGTCACATACTACGAGCGAAGCCATACACTTGCGGTCGAGCTTTAAAAATATAGGCGAACAATTATAGATCGGCAATAATTACATTTTATGATTCACTTTATATATCATCAATATTTAGGCAATAGTAGGTGGCGTTCAAGATTTATTAGCTACTTCATTTCTATAATGTGCAATTAATCTTGTACTATGGTGCAACATATAAGGGGCTAATGTGCATCTATATATGTTTTGTTCAATTTAAGTTAGAGATGGCCGCTAAGATTTAGATTTAGGGATTTAGCTATAGTTAAGTTTTAAGGTGGGTTTATTTTCTTCTCATTAGTGATAATATATAAAACAATATACATTAATTTAATAAATTTTGTGAGATTTTAAGTGTTTAGACAGTGGAAGTACTATAACTTCATAAAATATGACTGCATTTTTAATGTACATATCCACACAAAATATTGTGCATTTTACATATCATTACTGTGCATTTATTAAAGTTTTCATAAATTATAAATTTGACCCATTTATTAAATTGTAATATGGTTAAACTTTCTAAATCTTACAAATAAATTCTTGTGATTTATCTATTTTTTTTTTAAATCCCTAATCCCAAACTGGAATTGAGAGTCGAAGACGAGGGTTGCACGACCACACTTGTTGCACCACGTTGTCGTGATTCTTTTAATTTTAGTCATTGCGCAGAACACATTATTATATATTATAATAATATGCATTACGCAACGCATATATTTTTAATGTGCATATCCGCACACACTATTATACACTTATCAATATTGTGCATTTATTAAAGTTTTGAAAAGTTACATATTTGACCCATAAACTAAATTACAAAATTACAATATAGGTAACATTTTTCAAATTGCCAATAAGTCCATATACGATTGTCAAAGAAAGGCCCATAGTCCCTAATTAAAGGTTCCCCACCAGAGAACCCCCAGATCCAGGTATCAGCTTCATTCTGTTCTCCAGGCACAATGTGTCCTCAGGCCGGCAAGACAATAGTGGGGCCCGCTTGGTGACGCGCTTGATGTCAACGGTGCCTAAAAAAAGTTGGGTGAGGGATCACTGGTAAATTGCAGCTAATGCTTATGTAAATAGACTTGCTTTTCTTCAGAGGTGTTAAAATCGCAGTGTTGAACAACTCATGGACAACATCCAATTGATTCACATTGTGTTGGCCTTTGATTGTTCTAGTCCATAGATATCATCCCCATCATCCATACCATAGCTTACGGTTCGAGGACCAATTCCCTTCTCTCCTCTTTCGAGTTTCTCCAGGAACCGAGTTTCCGAGGGACTGTACAAAAACGAGATAACCTCATATGCTAGATACTTAACTATCTCAATGAATCCAACATCAATTCACAAAAAGTAAAAAGGAGGTTACACCGTACAAGGTTCACCATCATCCAATTCATCCACAACCAATTTTATGCCGGTACTGTACAAAACTACGATCATCATAGTATTATTTGGACGAACCAATTGCAACAAATAACATGAAATTTCATGCAAGGCAGTACTGAAAATTAGCATGTCATAAAATTTTCTTTTCCCTCAAAGGAGAAGAACATAACTAGCAAATTTTGGGTGCACAATATGCAAGTCAAAGCACTCATCATTTTGAATTGCTTGAATCAATTGATATTTTCATCAAAATACAAACCAGAAACAACTAATCTCAAATCAAATAAACTGAAACACACCAACCTAGACAAGTAGATTTATGATCAGAGAAATGCACCATTCACCAAAAATCCAACTAAAGCACAAAAACATTCAAAAATCGAGCCAATCGAAAATGCCACCGTCGCACAGAGAAAGGGCTTACATGGAAGACACATCTATCTCGGTTGGCAAAATGTGTCTAATCTAAAATCTTCAGACGAGTAAAGAAAGACGGGTTCGTCTATGGTTACATCATCCACGGACTGAAAGACAGGTTCTTCTAATTCTTGTTGTGCAAGACACTCGTTAGCTTCCTGCGACATAAAAAATATAAATAGCCACTATAAGCTCAGAGACATACTACAACATTTCACTAAAATGAAAATTTATATTAGTAATATACAAGAAAAACTTCATAGTTGTGATAGAATCACAATTTCAGGCACCAATTAAACTGTCAGTCCCAAAAATACGTACAGGCTATACCCACAGGTAAACACACATTCATGAAATCTTAGCTAAACATTCAAATAGGTAACCAATCCAAATTACTGACAACTATATCAGTAAGAAAGAATGCCATATCTGATAAAATGTTCCATATTTGAAGTACCTCTGTCAAAGGATCAGGCCTGTTAGAGCATCTCCAATGTGACTTTTGACATTGTAAAAAATTATCCATAGCATCAACTTTTGAAAGTTTTTATTCTCCAATGCATCTTGTCATTAGCTCTTTCATGGTGATGTGGATGGCATTTAATGTTAACAATGTTGACCACACTTTCTAATATCTAACACCATGTTAAACATGATGACTCATTAATTCACTTTATATTTGGTTTAATTTTTTATAATTCTTGTATTAATGAATTATTATAATTGGTCCACCTATACAAATAAATTCTTATCAAATTGGTGCATTGGAGATACTAGTTTGATTCAAATTTTTAGTCTTTTAACATTATTCTTATGTGGATTAACATTACAATCATCAATTGACATGTGTTAAAAATTATTGCCTTTCAACACCATAGCATTGGAGATGCTCTTAAACTCGTGAAGAGATTGTCCGCTCTCCAAAGCTCCCCAAGGTGCATCCCGAAGGACAAATCTCCCAGCCATGAACTCCAAGGCGAAGTAGACTGCGACACTAGGCTCGATGTCGAACTTTACTTGAAACGAACGAACATCAGTCAGTTGTCGCAGGCGTGCCGTCTGCTTCATACTCGACGTTGAGCCTCCGGTCGATGCTGCAGGTGAGGAGGCGGGGGCGGCGGTGGATGACATGGTAGATGTTGGCGGCGAGGACATTGGCTTCGTGGAGGAGGTATGTGGCCGCGGGATCCACGAACGAGGCGGTGATACCGAGTGAGATCTGGTCCGCCGCTGATCGGATGCCTCGCCGTGAAATTCCCAATTTCCGCCGGCGATGTTGCCCTAAAACGGCCAGAGAAAATCAGTTGGCAATAGATTCCCTAATTAACCAAGTG
Organism: Striga asiatica; assembly: GCA_008636005.1. Lineage (NCBI taxonomy): Eukaryota > Viridiplantae > Streptophyta > Magnoliopsida > Lamiales > Orobanchaceae > Striga > Striga asiatica. The sequence continues at coordinate 223,188 of BKCP01006060.1, read as the reverse complement.
ACGGTGTGCTCTATCGATGTCAACGTCACTGAAGATGGACGCGGCGGCGCCGGCACCGTCGGAGATGGCGCAAGGGGACAGTTGCGGTGCGAATTGTGCTGTAGACGGCAGAGACGATTGGGGAAACTCTATTCTCTGACATGCTTCAAGCTGCGGACCATGCGAGAAGGCTATTCCGTTGACGTAAACGGCACTGAAGACGGCGGCGTCGACGCGGATGGCATAGCGGACGAGTGCGGCGGCGCGGTGGGTTGTGCTGTAGATGGCACCATAGACGATTGGGGCAGGTTTCTTCGCAGACGAGCTCGGGCCTCCAGGCAAGCAGGTGCTTGACGAAGTCTATGGCACAGGACGGCGGCGACACGGCTTGACCAGGCGGTGAAGTAGGTGGTGGCCTGGTGGGTGCGACGGGAGACAGAGAGAAAATAGGGGCNTGGTTGTGGGTCTCGTGGGTGAGGTGAGAGAGAAGATTTGGAAAATATCTATATTGCCCTTAACAAGTCTAAAACCTTAGTTTTTTTTTTTATACTAGATTATCCGATTCGATGACTATAATTTATTCTTATTTCTTTTATTGAGAATCATTCTCACCGGAGGGCGACCCTATCGTGTTCACATGAGAATGATGCTTAATGAAAGAAATGAGAATATATCGTAGTCATTAGATCGGACGATCTGATGGCTAAAAAATTTAACATTTATTTATTCATTAAGAGTACTTTAAACATTTTATCATTTTACTAATTAATTTGTCCCAATTAAAAATTTACCCAGGTCCAAGTATATCACGCCACGTGGTTAAAACACATCACACCTCTCACACTCCTCTCTCTCTCACGTACTGACACACACACACACACACACAAATCAGTTAATACATATACACACGCATATACACACAAACTCCGCACAGACACACCGACAGGGGATGAGTAGCCCACCACCAGCTGCCTAACTTCCGGCGGCGTAGTATCTGACCGACGGTTAATGAGCCGCCACACCTCCGTCAGGCCCGCGTCGCCGTACTTGTTGGAGCCCCAATCCGCTGCTGCCTTCAATCTCAACACGAATTCGGAACAACTCCGGCTACCGGCCGCCATCGTCGAGATCTATGCATCAGCGTCGCGGAGCTCCACCACACTTCGCCGCCATTGGTCCACCGTTCGGAGCTCCACCACCGTCATCCTCCATCCATCTCAACCGACGATCGATTTCACCCACCTCGTTGGAAGGTGGCGCTGGAGATCAGGTCGCGGAGGAAGGAGCTCCATGATGAACGATAGAGGCCGATGAACACATCAAGGACTCATATCTCTGCCAGATATGGTTGAAAATCGTCGGTGGGGTGGCGGCAAGCTGAAAACGATTTGGGGAATTTAGGCAGTACCTAATTGTAAAATAGTAAAATTTGATTATTAGCCCTTAAAGTACCTAATTGCATAGATTTGATTATTAGGCCCTTAAAGTACCTATTTGCAATCTAGTGAAATTTGATTATTATTTAATTTTGGTACGTGTGACAAATGTGTAATTTATAGAAAAAAATTAATAAATACATGTTAATGATAAATAAATTTACGATGTATTGTGTATGTTCACATTAAATATATATGCAATGTGAGTGTATGTCAGAATGCACATTAATGATTGTCGGACTGCACCATATAGTACCCGAAACAGAAATAATTAAATTGATCAATTCGAATTTGCCTTGGTTAAAATATATGTTTATTTTTAAAATTTTGATTCCGACTTTACAATTAAAAAAAATCGAAATAACAAAACGATCGAACTATATGAAAAAATTATTATTTTTATATATTTTGCTTAAATATATTGTTATATTCAGTCAAATACAGTGATAAAAAAAATATTAACATACGAAATATATTTTTTATAATGAATATTAAACAATTTCAGGTATTTAGGGTAAATCGGTTAACTGATCGAATAAACCGATTAACTTAACACGTTTTAGTTTTTATTTTTGTTGGAATAAATCGTTAAAAAAGGTGTATCTTTTATTTTTTAACCAAAAAAAATTATAAAAATATATATAAAAAATATTGAAACAATTAATATACTCTTATAATAATAAGTAACAAATTATTTCAATTATTTAGGTTAATCTGATGTACATTTAAATCTACTAAATCTAGTTCTTAAAAAACACATGATTTATATGTCATCATATAAAGCATTGCACTTTATATTGCGATACAATCCACTCTATAAAACAACAGGTTGCACTTTATAAAATAACAATGTGCACTTTATCACCACATTCCACAATTAAAGTCAATAGATCACGCCAAAATTATTTGTTATCAATCACATTATTTGTCCACCAAAAAAAAAAAAATAAAAAAAAAAATGCTAACATACCAAAACTACAATACTGCATTTTATATAATCACATGTTGCACTTTACATATCAATATGTTGCACTTTATAAACCGAAACGCTGCACGTTGTATATTCTCAAATGTAATGTGCATCTATTATGCACTTTTTTAAATAAAAAATTTATTGTATATTTAGTGTAATTTTGATTAATTATAGATTTGACCCATGGGTTAAATTGAAATTTAATAAAATTTCAAAATTTGCACTTATCAAATTCTCAAAATGATGCCCAACTTAAAACCAATCTTCACTCCATTTCTTTCCACCAACAACATCTTATTCAGCCCCTCCCCGGCTGTAATGCCCCAATTTGATTTAAGAAATAATCCATGGCTTATTCAAAAACCAGGATAACATTTTCGAAATTCATTTTTCCGAAATCAACTTTAACGTGGGCATTATCTTGTTTCAAGTCATATTTGAAACCTCACGGGGATTCATTACCCGGTTTCTCATATGGACCTCATTGTCCCCAAAACATAAAACTCCACATGATATTCAAAATAATACATCATCATGAATATCCAAACATAGTTCAACAGTACGAACCAAATCACAAATCCAAATCCCAACATTTCCAAACGACATAGTCCGAAAGCAATTACCACGTTCATAACGCAAAACCATTCAAATTCATAAATCCGGGTCAACTTATTCATAATAAAGCGGAAGAAAATTTAAACATAATTAAGACCAGCCACTCGTCATCCTGCCGTCGTGCCCGCCGTGCTTAACCTGAAACGTTAATTTCAGGTGGGGATGAGCCCAATTGGAAATCGTAGTGCTCACCGCTATGCAATAATTCATATACAATAACAGTTAGGCATGGTCGCAACATGAACACGAATCAATCAATTATCACATCTCCTAATCATACTTTGTTAGTCTTGTACACATCTAACATTAGCCATTGAAGGACATACAGCTCACAACAATGGGAGTAAACTACCGAAGGACATACAGCTCACATCGGCCTTGCCTATCATTAGGCTAGGGAGACTGCCTATCAATAGGCACCGTCGAAGGACATACAGCTCACAACGACAGGGACAACCGCTCGAAGGACATACAACTCACAACGAGGGTTACATGGTTCACACTCATACATTGATCACGCCATTCAATAAATGTAAATAATTTACGGCATAGACATTTTTAAATAAAACCCACCTGGTCGAAAGTAGGAGATAACACAAAAGCATGTATAGGCGGAGAGCTCGGCTCGTCAAGCACCTACATTAAGTCAAGATACTACAATCAACACCTATCTTGACCTAAGAAGGAAAACACAATCATACTTAGTCGAACGAACTTGATTTGACTAAGTTGTTCGTGAAGTCCTGTGGACATTGGAACACTTAGACTCGACACTTATACTTAACCATAAAACGTATGGGAGATCACATAAATCTGACTAAAGGTTGACCAAGTCAAACAAACAAGGAGCAACATGCGAGCCGGTTTACAGTTTTTAACACAAAAACTATATTTTGGAAATACTAGTCGATAAATCACATAATCAAGTTGGTCAGGTTGCTGAATGAGTTAGGCTCTGAAATTTTAACATAAAATCCAGCTCACTGGACTCAGTAAAACCACGAAATTTTAGCCCCTAACTCAAAAAACATGATTTTATAAAATTTGAACATGTTTTCAGCAAAAACGAGCACAAATTCAAAGACTGACATAATGAACGATTTAACCTTTGAAATTTTGAAATAGGAACCCTCAGCATGTGAATAACAACATGTAAACATGCGAATTATGAAAATTGTAACAAGATTCTGCATATTTCGAATTTTCAACAAAACTGAACAAATATGAACTCCAAAAGTCCTGGGAATTTTTGCACACACATAACATCATTAAATAAGCACTTCAGCCAAAAATTAGCAATTTAGAGGAACGGACCAAATTATCATAATGGAAACAAGTTTCAGCTCAATACTAAAATAAATTATCTACCCTAGCAATGAAATCCAAAAATTCTGAAAATTTTACAAAAAATGTAAATATGCCAGAGAGACAACATACTCAAGTTTCAGCCAATTTAGAGTACAAATCAATTTAATATGAAATCTAAAATATTATGCCTAGTAATCAAAACAACTAATTAAAATAGCTACAAGTGGTATTTTAATCTGAAATTTTTAAACGGCATACATGATCAACAGAGGACTCGACACACAAAATTTCACATTAATCGGAGCAGTATACAATTTATCACGAATTTAATACCATATTAGCAACCGTACGAGTTCAACAATTCATATATGACTCGATTTATAACGAAATTGTCCGAGGCCTTCACCATAAGACCAAGGACACGTTATGTTCCAATTCCACAACAACTAAACACGAATTTACGAGGTCTCATTCGACTTCTCAAAATCGAAGAGATCGACTACACACAATAATCGTATTGAACCAATCGAACACATAAAATCATAGGGCATATATATATATTCGTAGAGCATGTTCAACACGTCAAATAAACACATAATTAACGTAAGAGAGATCGAGCCTCGGTACCGTTCTCGGGAAAACACTCGAAAAGCGGGACGAAGAAGGGTCGAAATAGGGCTGAGGTGCACGGACGACTCGGCAGCTTGCTCGGCTCGCCGATGTGCGTGAGAAGGATCAGCGGTGGGATGTTGGTGGTGACAGGGTGATGATCGTTGGCCTTCACGTGGAGGAGCAGGTCGTCGCGATGAGCTGCTACACGGAGGAGGAAGTCGCCGGAGTTTCTCAGCGGGGTCGCGTGAGCAGGCGGCGAGCGGAGGAGTTTTTGCGAAGGTGGGCTCGACGGGATGAGGGCTTCCTCGATCATAAACTCATCACGCCCGCAGCCTTACAATCTGATCTCTCGTCCTTTTTCCTCTCATCTTTTTCTCGACATGAAATAATCCGGCGAGAAGAGACGAGCACAGGGTGATGGCGCGACTATGATGATGGGAGGGATTGAGGAGGAAAGATTTTCCTCTCTTCTGGTCACGCGAGGGTTAAAGGCAAGAGAGAGAGCAGCGGGATTTTGCGAGAGAAAAAGATGAGAGGTAAAAGGACGAGAGATCAGATTGTAAGGCTGCGGGCGTGATGAGTTTATGATCGAGCGAGAGGTGAGAATATATAAGACTTAGGGTTAATAATCTTGTCTCACAAGATACACACTCACACACATGCACAAGGGACCCGGGTCGGGTCAAAGCACCGGTTCAGCTGGGCCGGGGCGCGGGTTAGTGGCTCACGGGCCGGTTCGTCAAACGGTTCGGTTTTTCGATTTTCTCGGGCTCGATTTAATCGCACCATATATTAAATAAACTGGGTAATATTTATTTAATAGACACATTATTTAAAAATAATAATATTAATAATAAAAATACGCATTTAGAAAATTAATTACAATTAGACAAATAATAATATTTAGACATTCAATAATAATAATTATTATAATAATAACAATATTGATAAATAAATCCCAAATAATCCATAATTAAACGGGGAATTACACCGGCCGACCTGTTAAATGTCCTCGGAGAACAGCCTCTCGCCGGACATGGAAGTAACTCAACATCTCGACAGAGCATTTCGTGACTGGGGGCGGAGGCGGTCTAAGGCAGAATCTATGCGGGTGTTGGCGGTGACGGAACCGTCTGGCTTTGCCGGCAGCGATTTGGTGGTTCCGAGCAGAGGCCGGCGTGAAGCTTGGGGTGGTGGTTAACAGCGGATGTCACCGGTGGCCACGATGGACGGCAGCTACGGGGTTGCCAAGTGCGGCGATCTATGTGGCGGACGGCTGCGCGATGGGCTGGTGGCAGTTTTGGCCGGTATTGCGAGTGGATGTTGTTTTGTAGCTTGGGCGGTTGTAGACGGCGGACTTCTCCGTTGGCTGTGACGGACCGCAGCAGCGGTGTTTCTGGGGTGGCCCATCTATGTGGCATACAACGGCGCCGGCAGGCTGTGTGTGGCTGATTTGGTCGGATGGTGCACTATGTGTGTGTGTGTGTGCGATTGTGACAGACATGGTGAGTGTGTGTATATGTGTGAGAGAGAGGCTGGATGTGTGTATATGTGTGAGAGAGAGAGAAAGTAGGTGTGTGTGAACGTGTTTAATGGGCTGGAAGGATGAGGTGTGAATTTATTGGGTTTGTGATATATAATTATTTGAAATAACTAAATTACCCTTAATGATGGTTAAATGACCAAATTATCCTTAATGATTTTGAGTTAAATTACTAACTTTGACTTCATCATGGCCATTGAGATGTTTGATCTAAAGGTCTACAATTATTCTTATTTCTTTCACTATCTCCCTTTCTTATATGATCTCCTCTCTCTCTCTCTCTCTATATATATATATATATATATATATATATATATATATATTGGTTTTAAAAAAATCAGGAGGGGCCCATGGGCCCCCTGGGCCTCCTCTCCCTCCGTCACTGTAGTTGAATTAAGTCATTTTTTAATCATTTAAGTAAAATTCCTAAACACTACAAAGTAAATATTGTTCTTACACCATATAAGTACTAGTGAACTAAAGAACAAATATCAACTTAAAATGATTTACTTAGGGTATTTTTATCATTTATGTAAAAATGTATAAAAAACACTACAAAATAAGTACTCCCGTCCCGTCACACCAAATAAATATTAATGAACTATAGAACAAGTATTGTAGATGCTGCCTTGTTCTGAATGGGTAGAATTCTCTTCAGCTTGTTAGTTTAGTTTAGCTTTTTTTATTTTTTCTAGCTAGGCTTAGTTGCAGTGGCTTGATCTTTATTGCTTTGATTATTGGTAAGTCTTAGGGCCTCAGTATCTATACAGCCCAATAGACAAGCCACTAGTCCCTTATTCCCTCATAGGCCAACTTTGTTTGGTCCTCCACCGTCTTTGTGTTTGTGGTGTACCCCCTTTTAGTTGGCTATGTTTGTGTTTGTTTGCTCCTTTAGTTCAGTGATTTAAGGCCTGAGGCCATTGTACATTTTTCTTTCAGCTATCTAATTCATACTTCGTGTTGAA
>BKCP01006060.1:176015-215703 GCA_008636005.1 Striga asiatica | reverse complement strand
AAAAAAAAAAAAAAACTATAGAACAAGTATCAATTTTGTAAATCTGAATTAACTATTTTTTCTATGACTATATAAAAAAGTAATTAACACTACAAAATAAGTATTTCTCTCACGTCTGATAAGTACTAGTGAACTACATAATAAGTATTGGTTTTATAAACTTGAACTAAGACATTTTATTTATAATCTATATAAAAGAAAATACTAATTACTGCTCTCGCTCTAGATAAGTACTAATCCCTCATATTCATAATAAATGTCGTTTTGAAAAATTGCACAGTAATTAAGAATATTTTTTTTGTCAATAATGACCCTCATTAACGAAGATAGAGATGAGTGTTTTGAAAAAAGATAAAGAGTGAATATGAAAAGACGTAGTGTATTTATTAGCGTAATAATGAAAAAATATGTACAAAAAATTCAAAACGTCATTTATTTGGTTAATAATTGATAAAGTCAAAATGACATTTAAAAAAAATTTGAGGTAGTACTAAACTTCAAAACAAGTAGTGACTTTATAAACTTGAACTAAAGCCGAGATTTTGAAGTCTTAATCATCCAATTCACAAGTACCGGCTCTGACCCTCCGTCGTGAGACAAGATCCACTTACCCATCTTTTCCCGTTTAGTTCTAAAGAAGATTTTGATTTTTCCTGGTGTGGAGATTGTTGATAATAGTTATTTGGTTATTTTGTTTAAGTTGAAGTTAGTGGGTGTAGTTGATACTTGACCTCGCGCGACGCGATCTGTTGGTGCCGAGAGGGCTTTTGCTGTTTTTGCAGTTTTTGAGTTTAAAGAGGTGGTAATCTATGGTGATCGTGTCTCCTCATGGCCGGTTGATCCGCCTTTCCACGGAGATAACCGGACTCCAGGGCGACCTTCACATGGTCTTCAGGCAAAGAATTAACGGTAAAATGTGCCTTGGGGCAAAGAATTGACGGTTTATGGCAAAGGGTCTTCGAGCAAGTATATTTTCACGGGCCAATTATATACTTGGTGCATTAGAGTCGCGCGGCCACAATGTTTAATGTGTCCCATAAGATATTTACATGGGCCGACGGGGGCCATATATACTAGTGCACCCAGAGCCGCGCGTCCGCATTGTTGAGTTTCAATTGTTGAGATGCATTGTCCCGATTACATGATCTGATTATGATGCCTCGATTCACATGTCCCGAATATATATATTGATGCCTCGATTTACATATCCCTTACGGTGAATGGATATATTGAGATATGCGCCCAATTGTGATGATATATGTTATTAAGGTGTTTAATTGCTAGATTATTCCTCACTGAGCGCGTGGTTTTGCTCACCCCTCTTTTTCTCACCTTTCAGATTGAGCGAGTTGGCAAGCACGGAAGGCGGCGTGGTCATCTAAATTATTAAGTTTGTGTTTTCATATTGACTTTTGAGATTTATGCATTGAGATTGATTATTCAAAATTAATTTGAGACTACGCATTGCTATGGTTGATCAAATTTGAGAATTTCAGTATTGTTTCATGTTTGAGATTGAGATGAGAAGTTTGAGTTTGAGATAGCAGTTTGGGAAGTAAGTTCCTACAAGTATCAAAGTGAGAAATTTAAGTTAAAAGTTTTATAAAGTATAGTTTTCCACAAAGTGTTAAGAAAGGTTTTCATCATAGCACCTTAGAAATTTAAATGTTTGTTTGAAAAGTGAAAAATTCCATGTGAAAATTAGAGGCTTTCGCAAGTTAAATTATAGGGTGCTATAACACTTTCGAAAGTTTAAATATGTGTTTTTGTGATAGGTCTATAGGGGAGATGTACCTTTGTGCCCAAGTTTGGCTTGAGCAATACCATTATGACATGTGTCCTAGCACATGTGTATGTTTATTTCTTAGTATATTTTTTCTTATCCATTAATTTTTCTTGTGAGACGGCCTAACCATGAAACCAAACCCACATTATTGTGAGGTTGAGTATATTCTTAAATAGGTCCATAAATCTATTCTTCAGGCCGAATGATCGACTTCATCCTCTTGTGACGAATATTCGGTTTGCTAGCACAATTGGCCTCGTACGACCAGTTTCTCGGTTAAAACCGATCTAGTATGACATTCTACATCAATTATGATATCTGTTATTATGGCGAATAATCGCGCAGTATGTCTCCCCACTGAGCTAGTTGTGTTTCTCACCTCTTATTTTTACCCCTGCCGGTTAAGCGAGTTGGCGATGGACACGATTGACGAGAGTGATCGTTTGTTATCATTCAGTTTATGCTTCTGCTAAGACTTTTAAAATTCATGCTTTTGAGTTTGACTATTAGAACTTGTTTTGAAACTTTTTTTGAGACCCTTTTAGTTGTTTCTAAAGGTTCAAATTAGTCATGAATGAGTATGTTTTGAAAGCAATTAAGAAGTAAAGTTAGCAGTAAGCAGCAAGAGTAGCAGTTAAGCAAAGAGAAGTTAAGACAGCAGTTGGGATCAGTATTCCCATAAGAACTTAAGTTGACAGCTTATCTTAAGATTCAAAAGAAGTAAAACAGTTTCAATAAGTTTAGAAGAAGAAAGAGTTTTAAGCAAGTGCCGTAAGAAAAGTTTTAAAAGTTAATTCGTTTCGAAAAAGTTCAAAATTACTTGTGATAATTCAGTGCTTTTCTAAAGATAAGTAGATGCACCGGCAGAGGAGCGCAACCTCTTTGATCATGTAACATGTAATATTTCATCTCCAGTAGATGAAGTTACTGTGGATGAAGTTACTGTTCCTGGGGCTCTTGCTTTGGACATAGAACATGTATGAATTTTCTATGCTTAAAACTTAATGTTAATTCAGGTGAATAATTTGTCAAGTTGATTGAATCAGTTTTCTATTTTTCTCCTTCAAAATGAAAGGTTGAAGAGGAAGTTGAGAGACTTGATCAGCTGAAAGCGAGCTGGATGAAGGGAATTGCTCTGAAGAGGCAAGCTGAACTTGAGGAGATTGATCTTAGAGATTGATACGGAGTTACCTGAGAAAAAAATGTTGCTGCTAATCGACTGGGGTGGCGTTGAGCCTACAGAGTTATTGGCGTATAGCCTACAGAGTTATTGACGTTGAGCCTGCTAATTATTGTTGTTATTATTATTATTATCATAAAATAATATAATGTTTCCAATTTGGTTATTTTCTTCACCATTTAACACTTGGCTCAAGTATTATAAGAGACCGACCAGGTGCTTTGTGGACTCAGATTTTTGTCATTAACACTGGACGTATTATAATGTTTCTCAATTGATGTTAACCTCAAGTCGACTGAGTTCTGAAGCTACTAGATTCCAAAATGCCCTCCAAATAATATTTGAAGATTAACAACAAAAAATGGGAGGGACAAGTAGCAACACGTTAATGGGCTCAAAATTTGCAACTCACCTACATATACTACAAAACATCCAAAATATTTGTGTGTGTCGTCCAACATATAATAATGCAGTTCCGTTAATTGACATCTTATGTGTCTTTTTTGTCCCAAACACAAAATCCCACTCGAGCTTCATTTCACCTCAAATAAGAATGTTATACCTGACTCATATTATCGACCAGAACTAAAACGGTACAAATGACAACACTTTCCATTTGACAGAAGAAAGAATTAAAAGTACAAATGACAACACTTTTCATTTAGCAGAAGAAAACAAACAATACTTCAATGAGCACAATTATGCATACAAATATAACTCAAAAATATATATGTTTATTTCCTCTATGTGTTAGCCACGTAGAAACTGACATGGCACCATACAAGACCAAACAAGACTCCATGCATGCAAAAACGGGACCACTACAACTTTAGCTCCAGCTTAGTGAAACATATTATAGAGTGCCATGTGTCCCTTATCTAGATGCTTCTCTTAACCTAGTATTATTTAAGGATAGAATCCTTTCTTGAAAATAGCAGCCGCACTGTACCAAGTTTTGTAATTCATGAAATCGAGATCCGCACTGTACCAAGTTTTCTAATTAATGTGCCGTCGACTTCTCAAATGGTTTCATGGTATCAGAGCTGCAGGTTAAACATCTGTGGCCTCTGATCCATCTTTTATTTTTTCGATCTCTGTTCATCCTTGATCTGCATCCATGGCAACAACAGAACCTACCATCACACAGCTGCAAGCTCAAGTGGTGACTGTCAAGCTCACTGATAACAACTTCTTGGTTTGGAGGCAACAAGTACAAGCAACCATCAAGGGATATGGCTTGGAAAACCACATCACAGGAGCAGAACCACCGCCATTGAACATCACAGACGCTGATGGTAATGAAATCCCAAATCCAGCTCACTCACTATGGATTAGGCAAGATCAATTCATTGTCTCCTGGTTATTATCTTCCCTCTCTAAAAGTGTGCTTATAACTACTGTTGGTTTGGAATCTGCATTTGAGATCTAGGATAGTTTGGTAACATCTTTTGCTAGTCAGTCACGAGCCAAAGTTATGCAATACAAACTTCAACTTCAAAACCTCAAAAAGGGAGGCATGAGTATGATGGAATACTTAAACAAAATGAAGGCTTATTGTGATGGACTAGCTGCTGCAGGACAGAAATAAGAGCAAATCACACACATACTAGCTGGGTTGGGAAGTGAATACAATCCTGTCATGGTTTCCATTGGTGCTAGAATTGAGCCTTGCAGACTGAGAGAGCTACATGCACTTCTTTTGAGTTTTGAAAGTAGACTTGAAACCTTTGAAGTGCCTCAGCTAGGATTAGATGGGATCTAGTCCAATGGTGAATTTCACCACAATAAACTAAGGTCCAAAGAGAGGTGGCTTCAACAATTTTAGAGGTAGGAGCAACAACAACAGCCTCAATGCTAGAGGTGGCAGAAGTGGTTATGGTAGATCAGGACTTTACAGAGGCAGAGGTGGCAGGTTCAATACCAAACCAAGATGTCAAATATGCCACTTAATGAACCACACTGCTGATAAGTGTTGGCATAGAATGGACATGAATTTTGTTCCTGAAAACAGAAACAACTTCAATCAAGGAAACACCTATGCTGCATCACAAGGACAATCTTCCTACACCTCTCAAAACAAGTCAGCTAATATGGCTAGCATGCCATCATTTGATCAAAACCAAGACACCTTATGGTTCCAGACTCATGTGCCACCAACCACCTCACCTACGACATGGAAAATTTGAGCATGGCTTCAGAGTACACTGGAGGAGAAAAAGTTCACATAATGGATCAGGTTTGACCATATCTCACATTGGTAGTTCTATGATCCAATCTTGCAACTCTGATAAAAGACATCTGCTCCTAAAAAACCTCCTTTATGTTCCTCAAATTGCAAAAAATCTTATCAGTGTTTGCCAATTCTCAAAGGATAATAATGTCTATTTTGAATTTCACCCCACTTTTTGCCTTGTGAAAGATCAGGATCAGGAGCAACTCTACTCCAAGGGATTGTTAAGATGGCTTATATTGTTTCAATTTGTCAACTCTCAGTGGTGATCTCTTGCAGCCTTTAGAACCTACAAATAAGAGCTTACATTCTTCTTTTTGTCCAACAGTTTGTTCTGCTGTTACCTCAAAAAAACTTGATTTAAATTCCTGGCATTCTAGATTAGGCCATGCTGCTATGGAAACTGTAAAGAAAGCATTAAACTCTTGTCATATTTGCTATAATGCTAATGACAGTACTGCTCTTTGTTCTTCTTGTCTCAAGGCTAAAAGCCACAGATTGCCATTTCATGATTCTACTTCTTTACATACTGAACCATTTGAATTAATATACACTGACCTTTGGGGACCTGCCCCCATTAAGTCAAACTGTGGTTACTCTTATTACATAAGTTTTGTTGATCATCACACTAGACACACTTGGATGTACCTTCTCAAAAACAAAACTGATGTTGTTCTGTTTTCCATCACTTCCACAAACTGATACTAACTCAGTTCAACAAACCAATCAAATGCATTCAAAGTGATGGAGGGACAGAGTTTAAACCCCTATTACCTTTTTTCCAGCAACATGGCATATTGCACAGACTTTCTTGCCCTTACACACTCCAACAAAATGTCCTCGTTGAAAGAAAACATAGGCACATTGTTGAAACAGGAATTTCTCTTTTAGCCAATGCTTGCATGCCATATGTTTATTGGGATCATGCTTTCACTACTGCAGTTCACCTCATCAATAGACTCCCCACCAAAGTTATGCACTTTTTATCACCATTTGAGATGTTGACAAAAACAAAGCCAAACTATAACTATCTCAGGATATTTGGTTGCTTATGTTATCCCTTTACTAGACCCCTTAACAAACACAAACTAGAGTATAGATCACAACCCACTACATTTCTTGGCTACAGTCCATCACATAAAGGTTATAAAATCCTCCTTCCCAACAAAAAAATCATCATCTCCAAACATGTTGTCTTTGATGAAACCATTTTTCCCTTTTCAAAATCCCCTCACATCATTGATTCCTCAATCCCTACTCCATCTTTTTCAGTTCTACCCTCATTTCAAATTCCTACACACCACACAACTCCTCCACCAAATAACTCCCCACCACACTCTCCACATCCTTAACTTTCTCAACATTCTCAAAATTCTCAGCCACACATCTCACCACCACAATCTCAACATTCTTCATCCTCAAACCATTCTTCCAGCCAATCTCCACCTTCTCAGTCACCTACCCTCATTCAAGGTGGCAGATTGTTTGTCAACCTACCAATTGCACATGCTTCATCTCCCAGCCATACCTCCACAACCCAACCTCAAAGACATCCAATGACAACAAGATCAAGAGTTGGCATATTCAAGAAGAAAATTTTCCTCACTGAGGTACAACCTGAACCCTCAACACATTTACAAGATCTCAGTCACCCAGATTGGAAGTTAGCTATGGACAAAGAAATCCATGCTCTCCATAAAAACAACACTTGGGTACTTGCTTCTCTCCCCCCAAATGTAAAACCAGTTGGATGCAAATGGGTTTTTAAACTCAAAACCAACAGTGATGGCTCCATCTCCAAACATAAAGCAAGGCTTGTGGCAAAGGGCTACTCCCAACTACATGGCATTGACTTTAATGAAACATACAGCCCTGTGATAAAACCCGCCACCATCAGAGTGATCTTATCCTTAGCCACACAACACTGTTGGCCAATTAAGCAACTTGACATTGATAATGCTTTCTTATATGGAGACATTGACAAGGACATCTTCATGGAACAACCACCTGGCTATGAGCACACTTCCTCTTCAGGTAAAAAACTTTTTTGCAAACTGCACAAGTCCATCTATGGCTTGAAGCAGGCATCAAGAGTTTGGAACAACAAACTGGCCTCCACACTTCACTCTCTTGGCTATAGCACCTCCAAATCAGATAGCTCTCTATTCTACAAACATTTTGGTTCTGTGAGCACCTTCTTCCTTGTCTATGTTGATGACATACTCATCACTGGTTCTTGTTCCTCTACAATCCACAACACTATAAAGGCTCTCAGCTCAGTTTTCTCTCTGAAAGATTTGGGTGACATACATTACTTCCTTGGCATTGAATTTTCTAAGCAGCCTTCTGGACTTTGTTTTAGTCAGAAGAAATATATCTCTGCCCTATTACAAAAGTTTCACATGACTCAAGCTAAAAACACATCATCTCCAAATGATCACTCATCCTCATCTCTCTAAGTTTGATGGACAGCCCATTGAGAACCCTACTGCATATAGGAGCATTATTGGTGCTCTACAGTATGCCACAATCACAAGGCCTGATATTGCCTACAGCATCAACAAGCTAAGTCAATACATGCAACATCCACTCACTCCCCACTGGAAGGCATTAAAAAGGGTTCTCATATATCTAGCAGGGTCTCTTGATCATACCTTCACCATTTTTCAATCTTCACACACCAATCTCATGGCCTTTGCTGATGCTGATTGGGCCACAGATGTTGATGACAGAAAGTCAACCAATGGCTATTTTGTATACCTTGGCAACAATCTTATTGCATGGAGTTCAAAGAAACAACCTACCACTTCAAGATCCAGCACTGGGGCTGAACTAAGAAGCCTTGCTTCTGCTACCTGTGAGGTTATATGGTTTCAATCTCTTCTTAATGAACTGAGGATACACAACTCAAAACCTACAGTCATTTGGATAGATAACTTGGGAGCAATTCACCTCTCCAACAACCCCGTTTTTCACTATAAATCCAAACATGTAGGCATTGACGTTCATTTCGTCAGAGAACAGGTTCAAAAACACAACATTACAGTGCAACACATTCCTTCCTTGGAACAAGTTGCAGACCTGTTCACAAAACCGCTCTCTAGCCAATTCTTTGCCCGTTTTTGAAACAAACTTGGTGTCCTTTCTCACACCGGGCACGAATTGAGGGGGGATATTAGCCACGTAGAAACTGACATGGCACCATGCAAGACCAAACAAGACTCCATGCATGCAAAAACGGGACTACTGCAACTTTAGCTTCAGCTTTTATTAATGTCTCTTGTTCTTTAGTGAAACCTATTATGGAGTGCCATGTGTCCCTTATCTAGATGCTTCTCTTAACCTAGGTATTAGTTAAGGATAGAATCCTTTCTTGAAAATAGCAGCCGCATTGTACCAAGTTTTGTAATCCATGAAATCGAGATCTGCAAGTGCAATATGAATTCTCTCATCTTGATAATGTGTGGTCGACTTCTCTAATGTTTTCACTATGACATAAGCCTGGAAAATACTTTAGCATAACAGAAGCCTATGATATATAGGCTAGATCAAAACATGGTGGAGAAGTGGGAGAGAAGTGTGCTCGACCAATTTATATACACATGCGAGTATGCTAGATTACTAGAGTAACATCATCTAGAAGCATATGCGATAATTTCTTATTCTTCTTTTTGTACTTTGAAAACTTGATTGTTAAATTTAACCAAATTTTAACTTGATTATTGACTAAATTTGAGCCGACTGTGCATGCACAGCTAGAAGTTGACGAGTGTTATTATAACTTGGATGTTTTGAAAGGAAAAAATTATATCAATTCGCAACTATAGAGACTAACATTGCAATTGAAATTTCAAGATTCAAATAAAAATTTCTATATTTAGTAAACACGAATTTTTTAAACGAGAATTATATTACTGTTTTAAGTAAAATTCTTGGCCTTATTATATAGTAATAGATTAGTGGATTGTAAATATGTGTTTGGTAACTAATAGCTTGACATTATGAAAATTTTATGATGGCATGCTATTTTATAATTTCTCTCGTTTCAAAATGCATATGTATTTGGGTTTTTAAAACTAGCGTTTTTTTTTTCTCTTTTTTTGCCAAAATTCGAATTAAGTAAGCTATTTAATAAACATGCTAATAAACAGATTTGACGGATCAAACTTGCACATGAGGTTTAATTTGCTAATTTTACTTGAATCCACTAAATTTCATAGTCTTTAATCACTTCGGACATACTTGTTTAGCAAATATTTCATTCCACATTCAATTCATACTCAAAATTTAACTCAACTTAACTCAACTCCACTATCCTTAGTATTATCAGTATAATTATATAATACAAACCAATTATTCTTACACATCAGATCAACTTTAATTCACTATTCATACTCACATAATTTTAACTAACCATTACTTCACATAATCTCTCTCTAATTTTTTACATCAAATCAACTTTAATTATTTTATTTTAAATATTATTTTAATATAAACTAAAAATCCACTAACAACTAACCATAACACATTNACCCTTAATCACTTTAATGTTAGAGTTTATTTTCTCATTAAGTTGTTGGTATAAGTTGGAAGTCTTACCTGCAAAAATTATTAGCAAAAATAGGGTGAGACAGACTTAACTTCAATTTCCAATTGGTGTGAAGTTAAAAAAATAAAAATAAAAAAATAAAAAAAAAATAAAAAAGGAGAAAGAACTGTCTTTTTTCTTTTTCTTTAACTTCGCTCGATTTACAGAGTTCCAGAAAAACACCAACAGTGGCGCCAAAGTCGGGGATATCTTTTATGCCCAGATCAGAAGAGATTTCCATAGAGCCATCATTTACAATTAGTAGTTTTTGATGTAATCATTTACCTCTGAGATTTTGATGTAATCAGACTCGATGAGCATTCCAAGCAGTTTCTGAGCCGCATGGGAATTGGGTCTTCATCTTCCATAAAAGAAGGGTAGAGAGGGAGAAAATTTACATTTGAAACTGTTTTTAAATCTTGCAGCCTTTGCTCATCTTCTAAGGGCTCAGTCAGTAACCGAATCAAGAAATGAACCATGATGTCGAATAAAATTTTAAAGCACAGAAATCGAGCATCTGCATCTTTGTTTCCCTTGTAAAGAGCAGTAACACTATGCAGGACTTGGTGAATGAAGATGGTGGGATTATTGTCGACTTCCGTTGAGACTGAGTCCAATATGCGCATAAGGTCTATCTGGAAATCATCACTACCCTAAAATCCAAAAATAAAGTAGAAAGCAATAAGCAATCAGTTCTGGTTGGGTATTATCATTAAGTTATGGTAAAACCACATTTGTTGATAAAGCCAAGACAATCTTTAATAATTAAATGATTCTTTCAATGTGTGGATGCATCAAACATTTTAAAACTGAATACTTTACTTGAGGAGGTACATTGTATAATTTAATCAAAGATTTGGAAACAACAAGCATGGTCTTCCTTTCCAAGGAAGAAAAATCTGAGATGAGTGTTGGAGCTGAATGCAAATCATCAATAGCAAGGAAATCCCTTCTTATGTCATTATTCATATTTTTTATGCTATGAAAGGTAATGTACAGCTGAAAATCGTCCAGAATATAAAATTTAGAAGAGTTTATTTAGATTAACAGGAAATGAGATCCATTTACTTTAAAAAGTAATGTATACTGTAGTAAATTCATCGATAAATGATCTCAGCTCTCAAGCACGCCAAGACAAAACGATATAGGCCTAAAAAACTTGAAAGTAATGATACAGAGCTGTAATTTTCCTAAAATCCACGTTTGGATTCTCATGACTATTGTCGGATATGATTGAGCTTGGGTAATTGACAAATTAAATTTGAGTTCTCATAATCTGTTCTTCTGTTATCAAAAAAAGAAACAAAAAATCCAACAGTAACAGCAACAAGTTATAAACAATATTCTATAGTAACCCGGAGAAGTTTATAAGCACAGCAAGATAGCAGGCACGACTTTCCAGATATATACCTGGAAAGGCAACTCTGCCAATTTAAGAAGATTAGCCACCAGCTGTAGAACCTCAGGAGGCATTACCGATTTCTTGAATGAAGAGTTCACTAAAAGAAGGTGAACCACAAGACGTGAAGTTGACACCACAGCATGAACAAATGCAGCCAAACAATGCTGCACATATTGATCTTTATCTTTTGCAAGACTATCCACCGCCGACAAGAATTTTCTATTGCAAAAGAATTGAGAGGGACATCTTTCCAGATTTTTACTTAGTAAGGCCACAAAGAGGAGAGCCTTTCCCTTCAGGACCTCACTACCCTGCTCGATAAGAGACAGTAGACTCGAAACAAGATTATTATCTTCAATTACTGGAAGAAGGTGAGGCCCGACAATTGTCAGCAATTTGTTCGCATGAAGAGCCATGTTTACAAGGTTCAAGCAGATTTACTGCTCTTGTTGGTTTCCCGTAAAAAGACATGAGGCAATTTTCTTGAGCAGAAGTTTCTTGATAACCTGTTGCATGCTAGGTGGGTTAAAACGAGCCAGACGAACCAAGCATGACCCAGCAGTAAGTCGTATGGACTCTTGTTTTCCTGTAGCCCTGAATATGTAACAGAGGTTGCTAATTACGCCTTGGCTTGTAAAACGGGTGGCCAAATATCCTCCATGACTAGATACGTTCTCTATTGTTCTTAAAGCATAAAGCTTGGTGAGATCATCCTCCCTTCTCCGTAATACGGATGAGATCAAAGAGATTAATGTATTAGGGACCTGACAAAAGGTAGAGAAACTAGCTTTTGAGACTGCATCATGACAAATATAATGAATGCAAGCATAAAACATAGTAAAGGCGATAACTTTAACCATACGATCAGGCAAAGCAAGAAATTATACAGAATCATAGTTCTAGGTAACTTGTTCCAGATACCATGGCTATGATGAAAAAAGCTCACCTGCCAGCTGGAAGAGGGTCGGCTGTCTTTAGATGGAGACTCCTGAGGATCACTTAGAGTAGATATGTAAGAGATCAACTCACCCATAGCAGCCATAGAAAACCTTCTTACTTTTTCCTGTCTGTCTCTTGAGGCCATCAGTTAGAGCACCTAAAATATCAGAATTTGCCAAATTATCACCGATGAAAGTTGAATGGCGAATTAACAGTCCTATAAGTGAAGATAGCTGCACACGCAGAGCCAAAGCCTTATACTGCCTCAGCATTTTGACGAGAAGTAGCATTATTGGCCAATTGGTCAAAATATTGGCAGCATCAGCATTAGTTCTTAACATCTCAAGGTACCTAATCACATTCTGGTTGTCGCCATTAATGTTCCCGTTCATGATACTCACAATTCTATTGTATATAGCATCCAATCTATCCTTGGGCAATTTTGCAAAATCAAGTTGGGGAAAGGTGTGGAATGGGAGGGAAGGAACTGCGTCTGATCCTTTCTCAAATTTTCTGCTCGGCATTATTGGCCTAACCGAGAGATCAGATGGATGCCATAGCACATCTGAGAGATCTGAAGATGATTTTGTTGCATCAAAGTCGAGGGCTCGCCTAGAAACTTCTTTGTACCTTGGAGTCTTCAATTGTGGACAAGCACTAGGAGGAGTGACTGATTGTTCATGTGGTTTTGAATCATCATGTATAGGTGTCTCAGTAAGATGTGGTTCAGAAAGCATCTCAATCGTGTTAGTGAAAGCAGGCTGAGGAGGTAATGTCAACGGCACAATTTTGGTTTTCCAGAAAGCATGATTGCAAAGTTCAGGCCACTGTATTCTTTCAGATGGGTCTTTTACCAAGAGAGAATTTACAAGATTTACAAATGGAGGAGTTGGAGTTCCAGGTAGAGCAGGAGTCGCGCCTGAGAGAATTAATTTTGCCAAATGAGTGAATTCCTGGTCAACAAATGGAGGCCTGCCAGTGTAGCACTCATACAGAACACAACCGAGAGCCCAGGATCAGACGCATACGAATGAATTCATCCATCTTGGAACAATTCTGGAGCCATGTAACAGGGAGTTCCATGTTTTGCTTGTGGTAACTAGGCATGAAGTGTAAGAGTAAGTAGAAGAATTTTACAGAATACTAAGACTAATGTAAAAGGGAAGATGATGTCATGGATATATCAGTTAGTTTTCTTGCTAGTCCAAAGTCGCATAGCTGCAGTAGGACACAAAATGAGAACCTTTTTCTCAGATTTTAATACAAGAAATGATCAATGTGGGGGAGGAAGAACACTATACCTTTGCATGTCCTATTCCATCAAGCAAAATGTTTGATGGCTTTAAATCACAGTGAATTCCCTTTGCATGCAAGTACCTGTTTAGGAGGCCATTAATAATTAGAGTAACAGTTCCAATCACCAAAAAAGGAAGTCAATCACAACTCTTATGCTTACTGAAGAGCTTTAACAAGGTCATGAGCCAGATCATGTACAGAATCTTCCTGAAGCTTACCATCCTATCATTCAGACAGTAAAGGCATATTAAAAATCCATGAGAAGCAGTAACAAGTTATACAAATTGAATTGATTAGCAGTCATACTATATACAAGCAAGCTATCAAACTGAAATTATTCACCAAAAGTCGAGCACATTAAAACATAAGGGCTTAAGTTTATCCCTAACAATCTGTTGTGTGGTTACTTATTCAAAAAAAGTACAGTGTAAAGTCAAGCTTCATTGCAGCACATGCAGAATACTTCACTACTGATATATTTCGGATATTATAGTAGAAACACAGATAATCAATCACCACGGAACTATTTGATTAAGTTTAGCAAGCTTGCGAACTACTATTACCAAGGATAAGACTGGCTTGCTGAATCTTAGGCAGCTTCCACCAAGATGCCTACTAAAGTCTAAAACCAGCCTGGCTAATATCCACCAAGTCCTTTCTTCTTTTGTATATTCCAGTGAACTTGTTTTACGGAATTATGAACAAACTTACACAGAAATATGGATCCTATTCCAACATATAACGCATATTGGTGTGCTACTAAAACATCTAGGATAACCACCACTATAGCTGATGAAGCAAAACAAAGTCAATCAATCAATTACCTCTTGTAATACAGTCATTAGATCTCCTCCGTCACAGTACTCCAAAATTAAGCAAAAATGAGTTGATGTTTCGTACCTACAATGTCGATTGACGATAAAAACAAGTAAATATGAATAGCCCTATAGTAATGATCACAAGTACAACTGCCAAGTAGAATAAAAATTGTACATCTTCATCTGTCAGTAATCTTACCATGTGTAGAACTTTAGCACGTTAGAGTTATCCAGGGCGTGAAGAATTTTAACCTTTAAATAAAATACAGCCAGAGATATGAATAATTAATTATGCAAAACTTGGGCCAAAGTTGCATAAACATGTATGTACAAGTTTTGCGACATCTCAATTTTTAAGTAGAGTGATTCCTCAACTAGAATTCCGCCAAAAATCGTTTGCACTAATACTTGAAAACATAGAAGATTGAAACAATCTGATATATCACATTACAAGCGTTCTCCTCTAAATAAAAATATTGGCACCCTATGCAACCAGGTGCAGCCTGTATTTGCAGCTCTGTGAATGCTACATAGAAACACTAACATTTTTAGGTGGAAACAAAGACTGGATTGGAATTGTTTCAAAAATTGGATGTGAAAACCTTGGCGAAGGGAGCCAAAACGAAGACACCTGCTATCTACTTGTATTGGACCTTCGACCAGCATTCTACCTTTGTAGAATCGGAACCAACACCACTGCATTGCGATCGAAGATCTGATAACGATGTGTCTATATGCTATAATAAGATTACTTGCAGATTCGTCATAGTAAAAGATCTTTTATTGCTCCAGGCAACGTGATACATTATGACTCACCATCAATTAGAGCTAAAAAACACCATAGCTTCAATATCAACAAATAAGCAAAGAAAAAATGTTCAGCCAAGCGCTAAGAATCTATTTAACAGGTTGAATTTCATAGCTAAATCGCATATACAACAAAGATATATAGCAGGTGCTTACTTCATGAAGAACCTTGCTCCTGTGAGATTTATCAACGCTCTTAATTGCGTAATACTCAATCGTCTTCTTCTTTCTCACCTTGTATACAGTCTGCCATCAACGGTAAATTCGCAAAGACGCAGTTAACAAACGAAAAAAGCACATAAGACATGGAAAAATTGTAGCAGGCGGCATGAAAATTGGACTAAACTCACTGAGTACTTGCCGCGGCCGATGGCCACCAAATATGGTAGTCATTCATGCTTTCAGCGTTCCCAAATCTGAAACAGTGCGTGTGTTTGCTTATGAGAGGATAGAGATGGAAGTGAGAGTGGGCAGAGAGAGTCGGTATGAAATTCAAATTTGGGGGAAATGGGAAAAAGGGTTAGTTGCGCCAAAAAAAATGTAAGCGAAGTTATTTATTTTTGTTATAAAACTAGAGAGAAAGAGAGAGAATAGAGAAAATGTATTCTTTTAGGTACAATTTTCATTATAATTGAAGGTCCTATTTATAGGAACTTCTGATGGCACAACTCGTAATAATACAAATACATCGAGGGCAAAATAGTCATTCACATACATTATTTTATTATTTCATAACACTCCCCCTTGAATGACTATTTTCTAAA
Organism: Striga asiatica; assembly: GCA_008636005.1. NCBI lineage: Eukaryota > Viridiplantae > Streptophyta > Magnoliopsida > Lamiales > Orobanchaceae > Striga > Striga asiatica. Next base: position 199,893 of record BKCP01006060.1, on the reverse strand, counting down.
CATATTTTAACTAATTTGAATAAAGCCCAATCTGTACATCTTCAAGTGTATCTTGTGGCCATCAGGTACCGTTGCTTCAACATGTCAGGAAAACCCGGTGATAAAACCTGATCATCGTGAAATCATAACATTGTTTCGTCAGGAAAACTCGGTGGGACAAAACCTGATCATCGTGGAAGCATAACTTTGCTCCCCCTCAAATAGATCATCTTTAGTGGAGTATCCATGTGTGCTGCCTTGTTAAAACCTTGTCAAGAAAACCCAGTGGGAAAAAACTTGATCGAAGGAAAAAGAGTACAGCTACTCCAGTCTCTCTTATCACCGTGAGGAATCATATCATTTATCCAATAGTGCTCATGATACCATGAATATGCCTCGTTAAAACCTTATTATGAAAAACCCAGTGGGACAAAATCCTAATGAAGGAAAAAGAGTACACTATTCATGTGAATATGCTATCCTTGTTGCCTCATTAAAAACCTTGCTAGGAAAACCCAATGGGACAAAACCTCAGCCAAGGGAAAAAGAGTACAACGCGTATTTCATATATTCACCATAATAATCTTCCCATAATTTGCATGAGTATCATATAAATTCTGTCGGATTTGTAGATACTGATGGTATTCACGACAATATGTCATATCATGCTTTGTGCAATTTTTATTCTTAAACTCATTCTCATCATCAATTGATTTCAATGGTCTTATTGCCAATAATTTCCAATATTCACATTTCAGCTGATTTCATTTTCGACAATATTATTTATATAGCGCTATTCATTTGTTTATGTCGACACTTATTCATCTCCATTATTCTCCGTAGTTGCAACACCCCGCTAACTAGGGCCAATTTTTCGCAAATTTTAACTCTTTCGAAAACGCTTATAAATTTTTCGAAATCATTTGCAAACTATCTCGGGATGCTGCTAAGGACTTTTCTGCTTAAAAACCCGTTTCTTTAACCTAGGTCTAACAACTGGTTTAGACTTAAAGAATTCAGGTTTATATTTTTACGAATCATGCATATTAGTCTGGACCCGTTCGTACTGGCGAACCGGGTAAAATTATTTAAGTCTGAAAATAGCATTGTTGATATCAAATCCAGTCACTGTTGATATCAAATCCAGTAACAGAGATTGAAGATGGAAATTAATTGTGTTACTGAAGAAATAAATTCGTAAGAAAGTAAACTCACTACAAGTCGGTATGTATTGGAACAAATTACCGACTTCTGGAGAATTACCGACTTTTAAAAGAACCGAAACCGACATCCGAAGCCAACACAAGTAAACCGATTTCAGGTCAACCGACTATTACAAAGTTTGGATATTCCAACAGAAAAGTAATCATTAGAAGCATCTGATTGGACCAACGAAACGAAAAGGCAATCATTGATGTTTCCCGCCGCCTCAAGCGAAGCAGCTCAACATTAAATGCATCTTTATCCATTTTGAGCTAGAAGACAAAAGCCACCGTACTATAAATAGCAGAATTTATGATAGTACGAGGATCTTTCCGAACACATTGTACACGAACATAAGATGATCTCGGTTTTCAGCCTAAAACCGACTTCTGTACTCTTGTGAACATTATCAATAAAATCCAATTAAACATTTATCCTCATTTTCTATACATCAACTGTGTTTAATTTAAAGTTGTTAATTCAAGACAACAACAGTTTGGCGCTAGAGAAAGGGTTGAACCTCCGTTTTGATTGTTCGTCTTGTAATAACATACGAAAAAGATGTCGAATTCTGGACGAAACGAACGTATCCAGATGCTGGAATCAATCGTCATCCCACTCACACAACGGGAACTTCTGCCGTGCCATCTACGTCAATTGATTATTCAGCTTTATTTCAAGATCCAGAGTTCTTGAAAAATTTAACTGATTTTATGGCACGAACAAGAATAGAATCAACCACGGCGGTTAATCCTCAAACTCACTCAACCCCAGTTCCACGAAGAAATAATATCCCTGCAACATCACATGCAACTTCCCATCCACGTACACATGAATCACAACATGATACTACAACTCAAAATCGTGGGGTAGTTCCAGTACAAACTCGAGTTCCAGAACCAGTGCGATTAGAAGCAACTGCAGAAAGCCATTCTGGACATCGACCACGACAGCCTACCCCGTCGTTACCAGAAATATCACGACATGATCAACCTTCTGATTTACGACATACACTCGAACAAAACCATACTCGCCGTCGACAAAATGAGTTGCGTCGTTTAATTGAAAGAAATCGCCAGAGACGCGAATCAGAAGAGTTAGAAATGTTGAGAAAAAGAATTGCTGAACTGGAGACTTGCCAAGATGAACATGGAGAACCACCACGACGAACTCCAATGATAGAAGAGACGTATCAAGAGGTTGGAACTCCTTTAGCCCCTCATTTAACTAAAGAGCCAATCCCGACTAAAGTGAAAGTTCCGCAAATCGGCTTATATGATGGAACTTCCGATCCTGATGCTCATCTTGGTCAATACACATCTTGGATGGATCTTCATGGAGCGAATGAAGCACTCAGATGTCGGATGTTTTCCTTAACTCTGGGACCACGAGCTCAAAAATGGTATCATTCTCTATCTCGGTATTCAATCTCCACATGGCAGCAGTTGAGAACGGCTTTTCGCTCTCATTTTATCGGGGCCCGAGTATCTTTAATTCCCAAAGAGTCAATCGCAAATATTGTACAAAAGGATGATGAAAGTGTGAAAGATTATATTACTCGGTTCAACGAACGCATACAAAATATGGAGCAATGTCATCCTGAAACGCTATTGGTCACAGCCATAGCCGGATTGAAGCCAAACTCGTTGTTCCGATGGAGTATATGTCAGAATAAACCGACTTCATTTCAAGACTTTCTAGCCCGGGCTCAACAGCATATTTTAGCTGAAGAATCAATGTCGGTTCCTAATATCGACTTTTCCTCGTTGAAGTCGGAAGTCGGGCAAGAGTCGAAAAAGAAGAAAAATAAATTCTTCAAACCAAATAAGTCTCGATTTGGGAATCCAAAGATCCCTGAAGTGCAAGAAGCCAGAACTAAATACCTTAATGAAGTCAAATCAAGCTACCAAACAGTATTCTCGGCGGGAGCAGCAACTATATTTGAAGAGTTAAAAGGGAAAGGGATCCTTCCTGACCCACGACCTGTTAGAACTCCCGAAGAAAAACTTGACAAAACGAGATATTGTTCATACCATAAGTCGGCAGGACATAATACTGATGAATGCCTCGGTTTACTTTCTGCCTTGCTGCGACTTATTGGACATCCTCAAGTCCAAAAATTTGCCAAGAATGTTGATTACAAACGAAAAGGAAGAATGCCTGATTTGCCAGACGATGAAGACGATGAAGAACGTCCAATTAATCCAAAATGGGTGAGATCAAGTGAGAAAGAAATATACATGATGAATCAAAGAGAAAGAGATTCGACCGAAATGATGTGTCGAGGAGGATATTATAATCCAGACAATTCACATCATATACCTCGAGTCAATAACAGCAGCAATGCAATGTCTGAATCACGGAGGCAAATGAAAGCGTATGCTCGAAAAGCTTTTAACTCGGGCAAAACTGTTTTGACGACCGACCTCCGAGATAAAATTAATGCCCGAAACAATTGTCCAATAACATTTAATGTTGACGATGCTAGTTACTTTGCTCACCCTCATGCTGATCCCTTGATAATTACGGCACCCATTTGTGGAATACCGATACACCGCATGTTAGTGGACACCGGAGCATATTCAAGTATCATGATGTTACGTACATTTGAACAAATGGGAATTGATCCAGCCGAGTTGAAACCCTGTAAGGATCAAGTACAAGGTTTTAATGGAACAATAACATCAACCCTTGGTGAAATTACTATGCCAATTCGGTTCGGAATTCCTGGACAAGCTTCTAAAGTTATTATGGAGACATTCAAGGTGATGGATCTTAAAAATCAATATAATGCCATCATTGGGAGGACTGCTTTATATAAGCTTCGTGCAGCTGTATCAATATTTCATTATGCTTTGAAATTTCCCACCAATAATGGGGAAGGAACTCACTACGGAGATCAATACGAAGCTCGCGGAATGGTTTAGGTCAAACCTTGGCATGAACCATGTATGCTCGTACATATGATGGAGGATATTGAAGAAAGCCAAGAAGATTCAACACTCATTAACTCGGAATCATACAATACCGAGATGGAACTTGATCCAGCGAAATCAAATAACGATCTGATTTGTGATCGTGGAGAACGTCCTGGAAAAGAGCTAATTAAAGAAGAAGATGCACTTGATCCTCGAATTCAATTTAAGGAGAAAAGCAAACTTGAACGAGCTGAACCATCAGAGGAGGTCGAGGTAATATTTATAGATGATCCTGTTTGTCATAAGTCGGTGCAAATTGGTGCCAATCTTCAAGAACCAATACGAACTCGGCTCATTCAATTCCTCAAAGCCAATTCCGATGTATTTGCCTGGAAACACGAAGATATGAAAGGAATAGATCCCAAGATCGCTTCCCATCGACTTAATTTGGATCCCACAATTAAACCGGTGGTCCAAAAACGACGCAAACTCGGTCCTGACCGACAGAAAGCCCTTGAAGAAGAAGTTCATAAATTGGTTGACAACAAGTTCATTCAAGAGACGAAATACCCAACTTGGGTGTCAAATCCTGTTCTGGTAAAAAAGAGTTCCGGTGCATGGCGACTCTGCATTGATTTTACCGACTTAAACAAAGCTTGTCCCAAAGACAGTTATCCTTTACCACATATCGACTACATGGTGGATGCCACAGCTGGACATGAATTGATGAGTTTTATGGACGCATATTCGGGTTATAATCAAATTCCCATGGATCCTGAAGAGGCAGAACATACATCTTTCTATTCAGCCCGAGGATTATATTGTTATACTATGATGCCGTTCGGTCTTAAAAACGCTGGGGCCACATATCAAAGGCTGGTTAATAAAATGTTTGCCAGACTCATCGGACATACCATGGAAGTTTACGTGGATGACATGTTAGTCAAGTCGGTTCATGCAGCCGATCATATTGACCACTTACAGGAAATGTTCAACATCCTCAGAGAATATTCAATGGTGCTCAATCCAAAGAAATGTACTTTCGGAGTCGGTTCTGGTAAATTCTTGGGATATATTGTCACTCAACGGGGTATCGAAGCAAATCCAGTGAAAATAAAGGCAATTATAGATCTCTCGCCTCCCACATCGGTAAAAGGAGTTCAAGCCCTTACCGGCCGACTTGCTGCCTTAAATCGGTTCCTATCAAAGTCAACAGATCGATGCAAACCCTTTTTTGAGTCTATAAAGAAAGGAAAAAGCTTTGAATGGACCAAAGAATGTCAACAAGCTCTGGAACAAATAAAGGAAACACTCCTTCGAATTCCAACTTTACAGAAACCGATTCCCGAAGAAATGCTATATCTATATTTGGGAGTAAGTGATTCTGCAATCAGTGCTGTTCTTATTCGTGAAGAAGGACGTCAACAGTATCCAATCTACTACGTCAGTAAGGCCTTGCATGAAGCCGAATTACGATACCCAGCGATGGAGAAGTTAGCATATGCCCTCGTCGTCGCTGCTCGAAAGTTACGTCCTTATTTCCAAGAACATTCAATAACGGTACTTACTTCTTATCCCTTAAAGTTGATTTTACACCGACCTGATGCATCTGGAAGATTAATCAAATGGGCCATAGAACTCGGTCAATATGATATCCATTACAAGCCGAGAACCGCAATAAAAGCTCAAGCTTTATCCGATTTCATTGCCGAGTTTACTCCTGCAATTGAGACAATCAATAAAGATCAATCATGGACGTTGTATGTTGATGGCTCCTTAACTCAACATCGAGCTGGAGGAGGAATCATTCTTATTGACCCTCAGAACAAGATGTTTTGCCATTCTGTCAAGTTCCTTTTTCCGGCAACAAATAACGAAGCCGAATACGAGGCCTTCATGTCTGGATTAAATCTTGCAGACTCCATGAACGTAAAGAAATTAAAAGTATTCTCTGATTCACAATTGCTAGTAAATCAAGTCCATGGAGATTTTGAAGTTAAAGAACCTCGGTTACTCCCATATTTGACACTCGTAAAACAGAAGATGTCTCGATTTGATATTCAGTTGGAACATATTCCTCGTTCGCAAAATGTTCCAGCTGATGCCCTGTCCAAACTTGCATCCAGTACCGGATTGGAAGATGTCGAATACGTCCAAGTCGGTCATCAAGAGATGCCTTCTATTTCAGTACCCGAAGTCTTACATACCGAGTTACCAAAATCACCGACTTGGATGACACCGATTATAACGTACTTGGAAACAGGAGCTTTACCTCAAAATCCAAAAGAAGCCCGAACCCTTCGCATACGAGCTGCTCGGTTTACACTGGATAATGGAATTCTTTATAAACGAGGATACTCTCTTCCCTTGCTAAAATGTTTAACTGAGCCAGAGTCACGATATGTCCTTGAAGAAGTCCATGAAGGAATTTGTGGAAATCATCATGGAGCACGAACATTAGCGTACAAAATACTTCGACAAGGATATTATTGGCCGACTTTGAAAGCAAACGCAATGAATTGGGTACGAAAATGTGTGAAGTGTCAAATATTCTCCCCAAATGTAAATCAGAGCCCAGAATCTTTAAAGTCTATCTATAGCCCTTGGCCGTTTGCTAGATGGGGAATCGATATAATTGGTCCACTACCAACTGCAAAGGGAGGTGTTCGATTTGCTATAGTCGCAGTCGATTATTTTACCAAGTGGGCCGAAGCTGAACCACTAGCTACGATAACTGAACAAAAAGTAGTGGACTTTGTTTGGAAGTCGATCATATGCCGGTTCGGTATACCGAGTTCGATAATAACCGACAACGGTCGACAGTTCGAAGGAAAACAACTTGAAGCCCTCTGCGAAGAATATCAGATTAAACATTTCTTTTCTTCGCCATACCATCCTCAATCTAATGGACAAGTCGAAGCAATCAATAAAATTATCAAAAATGGCTTGAAAGTTCGACTCGATGCAGCAAAAGGATCATGGCCTGAGGAGTTACCGCATGTATTATGGGCTTATAGAACGACAGTAAGCCACGCAACAGGAGAAACACCATTTTCTCTAACTTATGGATCAGAAGTAGTCATTCCAGTTGAACTCGGATCTCCAACTTATCGAGTGACAAAGTTTCAAGACGGAACCAACTCGGAAAACTTGAAAGCCAATCTAGATCTTTTGGACGAAACTCGTCTCATGACAGAACTTACAAATGCTGCCTACAAACAGAAAAGTGAAAAATATATCAACTCGAAGGTGAAGCCTCGATCATTTAAAGTTGGTGACTTAGTACTTAAAAGAGTTACTGGACCAGATCCGGGGCCTTTGAAACCAAAATGGGAAGGACCCTTCAAGATCAATCAAGTACTTCCAAAAGGTACTTACCGACTTGAAAAGCCAGATGGACTTACTCTTCCATATCCATGGAATGCTGTTTATCTGAAGAAATATTTCCAGTGAATATTCTCGATGTAACAATGACTCTGTACACATTTTGATGTATATAATAAATTTGTGTGCTAAAGAGTCTCTTGAAAAGAGCCGAGAAATTTTCATCGGTATACAATTAGTCTTTATTTAGCCAAGGTTAAAACTTGGACAAGACTAATACTTTCTCTTCAAAAGAACCGAGATACTTTAACTTGGTATACAGTTAGTCTTTATGTAGCCAAGCCTATAACTTGGACAAGACTAACACTAAAAATTTCTGAAAGATATTACACATTTAAACCGAGCATTTTTAACTCGGGTAAGTTATATCTTTCTCGACCAAACTAATAACCTCCAAATACCAAAGTACAGTGACTTGGGAAGGTTATGGATAAAGTGAAATTAATATCGGATTGTCTTGAAATTCAAATCCTGAAGATTGATTTGGAATAAGATAATATCCGAGTTTCCATCTCAAAAGATGGTGTCCACTTAAGAATTTAACGTTTGGCCGACTTCTTAACACTTGAAATATTCAGCAAAAGTAAAATGCCATGCTGGGTATGAGTTATGAATGGAAAAACTCAAAATGGAAATTTTCATTCATACTTAACAATATTATCCATTACAATAGAAAGATTGTGTCTCGACATGCCGAGAACACAATTTAGAAAATAAAAACTACACAAAAAAACAACTAACAAACTAAGCTGACTTCGCCGGCTCATCAATTGCCTTGGCCGCTTCAGCATCATCCTCCTTCTTGGCTGCTTCTTCTGCATCATTCTTGATAATTTGCTCGTACATAATGCGACTGATGATGTCGAAGACTCGATCCTCCTCAGCCTTTGCAGCCTTCTCAACTTCAGTAAGTGTCACCGGGATATGCTTGTCTAAAACAATATCGTTTTCATCTCCACTCACCTCGGTAACAACCGGCTCTTCAGCCTTCTGTGACAACTCGGCAACCTTTCGTTCCAGAAATGCTATCACCGCCTTACGTAGTTGCTCGGGAGTCATCTTCTCAATTTCCTCCTCTAAACTCACTTCCGCCAAAGTCTTGACATAAACATTAGCGAGCTCCGACTTCTTCTCCTTCTCACCCTCGAGCACCATATTGACAAAAGCACGACGTAGACGCGCTTCCCTTTCTCGCTCCGATTCAGAAGTCTCTGAGTTCACTTCAGCTTTAATAGCAGCGAGAAGACCTTCACAGAAACTCTTCTCGTCCTCGTCGGCCTCGATGTGAGTTGTTGCAATTGAGGGATTGAAGTTATGACTTTGAATTTTGTGGAGGAGGAACTGGCGGATTATCTCGATGTTATATAAACCATCGTCAAAACGCTCAATCATCCAACGAAGATTGAGACAAGTGTTCATCTCAAATTCCCGGTCTTCATCTTCAGAGTCAGAATCGACCTTAGCTTTGAGTCGGTTAGCCTCCGCCTCAAGAATTCTCCCTGCTCGGAGACCATCATTATACTTCTCCTCGGCAAGTTTGATCTTCTCTTCCTGGAGTTTGCCGAGTTTAGCTAGGTGAGCATCCCGGTCCTTCTTTAGCAATTCCTCAACCTCAGACCGACTCCTCCGAGTTACTTCGTGAGCTTCCTGTTCTTTGCGGAAAAGGGACTCGCACCGAGACAGCTGTTCCTCGAGCATCTTCACACGCTGCTCCGAAGCAATTACTTGGCTTGTCAGTTTCAACACATCAGAATCCAAGCTAGCTTTATCCGTTCTCAATGCCTCAATTTCACTTTGAGCAATCATAAGCTGTTCATCTTGTTCGGTGATTTTAGCCTGCAACTCTCTTTCCTTTGCTGCCGCTTCCTCCCTCAGAGATGCAAGGGCTCCATCCCTGAGTTCTAAAGTATGCTTTTTCTCGTCAACCTGTGCCGCGTTAAGTCTAAAATCATCTTCGGCCATCACTAAGCTGACGAGGGCACGGCCTAAACAAGCTTTCGCGTATCTAAACTTGTACGTACTGGGGAGAGAAGATACTCCAATCTCGGACCTCGGATCCCACGCCATCATAGGGACCCGAGCAGCATCAATTACATGGTTGGGCAGTTCAACCGAGCTTGAGATCTCGGGAATCTCGACTGATTCGAAAGTTGAGAACCACTTCTCGACTGATTCCCGAGGCTGTTTAAAATTCAGAAACCTCTCTTCATCCATTGGCAAAAAAGAACGATCAATAATGGGTTCCTTCTTCTTTTCACGATCACCAACATCGTGTTTCTTTTTTCTCCGTTCCTCGGTAGCCGGAACATCCTCTGCACGCCTCTTCTTCGACCGAGTAACGGGCACTTCACGTTCAACAGTGATTTCGCGGTCACCCTCAGGCTCATCAGATGCCAAGTCAATAACAGGCAGATTCTTTGCTGCAGCAACTTCAATAACTGGCTCGACTTCAGAAACAGTGGCAGTAGCAGCAGCAATGGCAGCCATCGGACCTTCTGCTGCAATAGCCAGAGGATTCGGCTGCGGAACTACAACAGCAGCTACCGACGTCGCACCATCACCAACATCGGTTTTCGGCGGATTCATGATCGGATTCTCCAGATAAGCTTTCACTAACTTCTTACGACCCATCCCTGTTAGACGCAATTCTTTGCTCTTCCCGACTTTAGTTCGAAGCTCCAAATTCGGACTCCTTTGTCGAAAGGCTCTAGCGTCACGAATGGTCTTAAAACCGAGAACTCCGAGGAGTGGATAATACACTGCAAGTATGAAACCGGGTTATTATGACATCCAAAAGCTACCGACTTCGAGTAAGATTGAAAAATTCGATTCAAATTTACCTGGTTGAAAAGAACCGTCTAAGATTTCTGGACACAACCCAGCAGCTTTCAGCCTTGAATCCTTTAAAATCAACTTGAAACCGCGCTGTGTTTTCTTCAGTTTGAACAGTTCAGAAATCCTTTCTCTTAAAGTCGCGCTGAGTTCAAGTCCTTTGTTTGGAGCTGAACAAAACCAGAAGACCGCGAAACCAGAAGACCAGAAGACCAGAAGACCAATGTTTGGAGCTGAACAATTTTCCGCTTCCCAACCCTTTTCCTTCAACAAAACCAGAAGACCAATGATTCTCTTCCATGAATTGGGTGCTACTTGACACAAACTGATCCCCCAATTCCTTAAATAATCTGTGATTAAAGCGGGAAGCGGAAACCTCAAGCCAGACCTCAATGAGTCGGCAAAAACACCAACACAGCCTGGTGGAGGACACGTAATTCTTTCCCCCGGATACGGAGCAAACAACTTTACTGAGGAAGGAATATAAACTTCTCCTCGAAGCATAACAATGTCGGCATCGGTAAGAATACTCGGTTCGCCCCTATACTCATCAATTGGCTCCGGCCACCGACGAGCCGGACGTCTCCAGTAATCCGGAAGCGACATAGCGTCCTCTTCAACTCGTTTATCCTCATCGACAATATCTTTATTGAGATTTAATTGCTTTACCAAAAGAGGATCCCACCGATAATACTCCAGAGGCAATTCCAAATCCTCATCGGTAAGGATCGGAATATCAGAAATTGTTCGGCTACTACTATCCTCAACTTGTGCAGACATCTCTTCTAAGATCGATAAAAATAAAGGAAAACTCGAAACAGAACAAGAAAACGAGAAAAATTAGGGCAAATTCTTACCGAAATTTCCAAGGACCTTGAATTGAAGAAGAGATCGAAGAAAAAACAAGTGTACAAAGAAAATTTTCAGAGGAAAGATCACAGAAAGAGCACAAGAAAAAGCCAAGAAATTTAAGGTACTGGAATCTTTCGCGCATCGCAACCGACTTTAATTTATAGGTTTTGATTTATGACCGTTAGAAATGTCCGGAAACGGCGCGTTTAACGGACGTGTCATCAAAGGACATAACGTTACAGTAATTATTAACCTACGTGGCTATATCCTGAAACGCCATGTCGTTATAAAATTGTATCCGTTGGACCCATTTAATGCGGACACGTCTTTTAAGAGCCGCCATGTCAGATTAAATACCATAAGTGTCAAGTAAGGCGAAGTGTTCTCGTGTCGGAAAACAATGCCAAAACAAGTCGGAATAAAGTGAAACAACAGACGACATCAGCAACCATTTAAAAAGCTTCAAATACTTACTGATGTCGGGGGCCTCACTGTTGATATCAAATCCAGTCACTGTTGATATCAAATCCAGTAACAGAGATTGAAGATGGAAATTAATTGTGTTACTGAAGAAATAAATTCGTAAGAAAGTAAACTCACTACAAGCCGGTATGTATTGGAACAAATTACCGACTTCTGGAGAATTACCGACTTTTAAAAGAACCGAAACCGACATCCGAAGCCAACACAAGTAAACCGATTTCAGGTCAACCGACTATTACAAAGTTTGGATATTCCAACAGAAAAGTAATCATTAGAAGCATCTGATTGGACCAACGAAACGAAAAGGCAATCATTGATGTTTCCCGCCGCCTCAAGCGAAGCAGCTCAACATTAAATGCATCTTTATCCATTTTGAGCAAGAAGACAAAAGCCACCGTACTATAAATAGCAGAATTTATGATAGTACGAGGATCTTTCCGAACACATTGTACACGAACATAAGATGATCTCGGTTTTCAGCCTAAAACCGACTTCTGTACTCTTGTGAACATTATCAATAAAATCCAATTAAACATTTATCCTCATTTTCTATACATCAACTGTGTTTAATTTAAAGTTGTTAATTCAAGACAACAACAAGCATCATGCATGTTCGAAAATAAACACAAGCATAGCGGAAGTCTGAAATGCGTGGAATTATTTAGTTTACAAACAGTTTAAACAAATGTCCCGGGAACAGCTTTCGTGCGGAACTCACGACCACCACCACGACAGCTTGACTCACGCCTGCCCGCCGACCCTGCCATCTGAAAATATAAAGTGGGGGTGAGTACGGTCCACTTGTACTCCATAAAAACCCATTCTAAAGTAAACAGCAATATTAATAATGATATCACAAACTGGTATATATAAGTAAACTGTAACTCCCGGAACTCTCTGGCCGGTAACTCCCGGAACACTCTGGCCGGTAACCGTGTGCACACTCTGATGGTATAACTAGGGCAAACTGGGCCACCACCAGAACTTAGGGAAGGCAAACTTGGCCTTAACCCAAAGTGGATAAAACTCATATACATACCTGAACGTGATATCGACTATTAAACTCAATGTATAACCCAGACTGGGTCCCCACCTGATCGGTTTTGAAAATGAGTAAGTGCGGCTGTGCTGGTAGCTGACTCCTCAAGCTACATAAAAATATAAGCAAACAAATATACTAAGTACTATGCTCGTCATATGCTCAAAAATATGCTAGGATGCTCTACTCTATCAGATTACTCAACCGGATATAAACGAACGCTCTATGGGTTCTCTAAAATAATTCTAAGTCCGGAAATAATACTGATATGCTTAACTAATCTGGTTTGGCTCGGAAAAATACTTAAATTTCGGAATAAGACTCGGACCGAAAATCACGAACCAAAACGGACTCGAACCGCCGGCTAAACTGGCCGGTTCGCTAACTGGCTAAACCGGGTCGGGTTGGACCGGACCGGGTTGGACCACTGGGTCACACTGGACCGGTTGGTCACGGGCTGCTCGGACTGGCCGGGCTCGGTCCCGTGCCGGGCCTGCTGGGGCCATGGCACGGTGCTGGGCACTAGCTGGGTGCGACCGGGCCTCGGTACTAGGCGCTGCTGGCGCGGGCTGTGCGGCTGGCACGGGCCCTGGCACTACTGGTGCCACTAGGTGCGACTGGGCACGACCGAGAGTCACTGGGTGTGCTGGCGCGCTGCTGGGCACGACCGAGCACTAGGGACGCGGGAACTGACGCGTACCCGGGCTGACTGGGCACTGGGCGTGCGGCTGGCACGACCCTAGTGCGACTGGCGCGAGAGCTAGGGCTGTCAGGGTGCTGCCGGGCAACCCTGGGCACGCGGGCGTGCTGCTGGGCACGTCCCGGGCCACTGACTGCTCGGGCGCGCTGCTGGGCACATCCCGAGGCCTCTGGACCTTACTCAGGGTCACTAAGGCACGGCCCTGGACACTCGGGTGCGCTGCTGGCACGACCCGAGGTCGACTCTGCGTGGCACGAGCAACTGGCTCGAGGTCACGCGTGCACTGACCCTGGGACAACGCTGCCATGCGCTGCCCGAGGTGCCCTGGCGCGACTGGCGCTGGGACCTCGCTGGTTGGCACGGACAGGCACTGCTGGGTGCTGTCTCGTGCACTGGGACTGCAGTGCCTCGCGAGCACTAGGCGCGGGCACGGACAGGGACACGGCCTGGCCCCTGGGACGCGGCACGGGCACAGCACGCGCGACTGGCGCGGCTAGTGACCCTAGCCGGTCTTTTCCAAACTTCCTTCAACTTTTCTAGGGACTAATGAACCATACCAACATAATATGACATAATATACTCAAAAATGCCAAAAGTCCCTGAGGGACCTCGGTTGGATTTGGAGATGGGCTTATAGGGCCGATTAGGCCCGAGGCCACCCTAGGGCATAAAAATGAACATGCTCAACATGTAAAATGACTTAGGGCCGAATAAACTACATCAAAAATCATGGCTAATGAGGCTAGAACATTGGCTAAAACATACTTGCACATATACTTAGGTTCGGGGGTGAAAATGGCTCGATTTCACATAGCAACTTGACCGAACAAATGAACTCAAAACATAAAACTGTTTCAACCATGATATACTCATAATATTTGAGGATTTTTAAGATACTAATCTCGGCCATATCATGCTTGTACAAAAACTTACGAATTTAAGGCTTAGATGATCAAAAATTCATATCTCTTATATCTCACATGCATGGCATCATTTCTACACATGATAATTCTTATTTTATCATGAATAAGCTAGGAAAAATGGTTGGCATGAGCTAACCTTGCTCAAAAGTCGAAATGGTGCAAATGGGCCTTGCTCGGGGATCTTGCGGCACTAGGAACTTAACCTCGACTTTGGGGCTTGAATGGCTGAGGAGGATAGCTTCAAGTGACTTATAAAAATCCAAAATAAGCTTGGATAATGATAAGCCTCGAGATAACTAGGCTGGAACAAGCTATACACGAGCACTCCTCTTCCCCGGGGAACACGCGCACGGCTAGGGACAATGACTTTGCTCTCGGTTTTCTCTCTTCTCCCTCAATATTGCTAAGTGTTATAAGATGTCCAAGAGTCATATCCATGCTGAGGAGTGTCCCTTTTATGAGGATAGGGGCGGAGCTATTGAGGCACAAAGGTGGGGGACAAAGGGATCACATGCACACATGAGACAAGGGTGATGGGGCTAGGGCTGACTTGCACGAACTTGGAGGAGTGGCAGGGCATCTTGACTGACCAAAGCATTAAAATATGCTGGGAGAGCAGGTCTGGTCGGCCCTGAGGTAAGTGGGGGACAAATCCAAACATAAACAAATGCATATGGCCTCTCCACTCACATTAAAATAATGCTAATGTCCATGTGGTTATCCTTAACATTCCTTAGGGCTTCTTAAGCCTAATTAATCCTCCATTAACCCCTTAATACTCGCATGATGTTGGGCCCTGGAGAAGTGGGCCGAAAAACTCCACATTGGGCCCGAGAAGTGGGCTGGTGCGCTGCCAGCGCTGGGCCTGGGCGCTGGCCCTGGGCGCGGGCTGCTGGGCATGGCGCGGCACTGGGCCTGGCGCGAGGGCGCGGCCTGGCTGCGCGGGAAAACTGGCCTGCTCGGGAAAAATGACCTTGGGCTGATTTTATGGGCTGAATTGAGGCTCACAACACTTAGAAAAATACCATAAGTGTTTGGCCATGACTTGGGCACCATGCTTGACTCGCGCGAGGCTAGGGTGCGGCACTAGGGCACGACTCATGGCCCGAGCTTGGAAAATGTTTAGTCGAGGATAACCCTTGGCTAGAGATGAACTCGTGGCTCGATAAAAAGGATCTCATACTTAGAAAATATTCTAAGTAAGGCTATGAGCATGGCTAGGGCTCGAACAAGACTCGAGACAACTAGGGCTCGAGAATTGGCTAGGCGCGAACTAGGCGCGATACTCGCGACCGAACAACTCGGTTCCGGACACGGCTAAACTTGGACGATTTATCGAAACAAACTCGGTTTCGATTATTCGTCAACTGGAATAACTAATTCCGACTGAATAAAATCCATTAATAAAATAAATGGACCGGAATTAATAACTGAGATTGAATAGCTGATAACTGGGCTCGGAACTCAAGACGAGCAGTATTAATAAAAAGAAATAGTTCAACTGGGAACTAAAAACTGTCATTTTTATTAATACAGAACTGGGCTATTACAATCTATCTCCCTTAAAAATATTTCCGTCCTCGGAAATACTAAACTGGAGAAATACAAGAACTGAAAATATATACAACTGGGTACATATCAGAACTCAAAATCTGGAAAACGAGCTCTGATGTCTGCCTCGCGCTCCCAAGTGGCATCTGAATCTCCATGGCGATTCCATCTGATACGAACGAGGGGAACGTCTCGGTTCCTGAGCCGAAGGACCTTTCGATCCAGAACCGCTACCGGCTGCTCCTCGTAAGTCAAATCTGGCTGAAGCTGAATCTCGCTGTGCTGAAGCACATGCTCGGGATCGCACACGTATGGGCGTAGCATCGAAACGTGAAACACGTTGTGCACGCCAGCCAACTCGGGAGGCAGAGCTAATCGATAGGCGACTTCGCCCACTCGTTCGAGAATCTCGAACGGGCCTATATAGCGAGGATGCAACTTCCCTCTCTTCCCGAAGCGAACGACCCCTCTCATCGGTCGAACCTTCAGGAAAACATGATCTCCGGGCTCAAAATGCATCTCTCGTCTATGCTGATCGGCTGAGGACTTTTGCCGACTCTGAGCTGTCTTGAGCCTCTCTCTGATCCAGGCTACTTGCTCAACTGTCTCCTCGATGAACTTCGGACCGAGTACTCGTCGCTCTCCGACGTCATCCCAGTAAAGGGGCGATCGACACTTGCGGCCGTAAAGTGCTTCGTAGGGAGCCATCTGAATAGATGCCTGATAACTGTTGTTATAGGCGAACTCAGCTAGTGGCAGCCACTTCTCCCACTTAGCACCTCTGTCCAGAATTAAGGCTCGGAGCATATCCTCGAGCGTCTGGATCGTCTTCTCGGACTGGCCGTCCGTCTCTGGATGGTAAGCCGAACTAAACTTTAACTGGGTGCCCATTGCCTCATGCAAACTCTCCCAGAATCGACTGGTGAATCTGGGATCTCGATCGGAGATGATCGTAATGGGCACTCCGTGGAGTCGAATAACACCACGGGTATATATCTCGGCAAACTGATCCATCGTCATGGTCATCGCCACAGGCATGAAATGCGCGACTTTCGTCAGTCTGTCTACCACTACCCAAATCGCGTCGTGGTGCTCGGACGACTTAGGTAGTCCCGTGACGAAGTCCATGGTAACCTCTTCCCACTTCCAGCTGGGAATCTCAAGTGGCTGTAGCAGACCTATGGGACTCTTGTGCTCGGCCTTTACTTGCTGACACACCAAGCACTTCTTCACGAAGTCTGCTACATCTCTCTTCATTCCTCGCCACCAGAACGACCTTTTCAGGTCGTGGTACATCTTGGTACTCCCAGGGTGGGCTAAATATGGCGCACTGTGGGCCTCAGTCAGGATTTCCTTGCGTAAAGTCCCGACTTTTGGCACGACAATGCGGCCTCTGAACTCCAAGGCTCCATCTGTGCCTCGATAAAAGCCCTCTATGCCTCCGGCGTGAACCTTCGCCTCTAAAGTGCGAATGAACTGATCGCAGGATTGCTCCCGCCGGATTCTGTCTCTCAGCATGGGCTGAACTCGCATCGAGCTAACACTCCCCGAAATCTCCTTAGGAAGTGAATCGACAACCTCAATCTGCATCCGGGCAAACTCTCGGATAAGCTGGCGCTGATCGGTGATCGAGCAGACTGACTCACCCCTCACCTTACGGCTTAGGGCGTCTGCTACCACGTTCGCCTTCCCCGGATGGTACTGTATGGTGCAGTCATAATCTTTCACAAGCTCCAACCATCGCCTCTGGCGCATGTTGAGCTCCTTCTGTGTGAAGATATACTGCAAACTTTTGTGATCGGTAAAGATCTCACACCGACCACCATACAGATAATGGCGCCATATCTTGAGTGCATGCACAATCGCTGCCAACTCTAGGTCGTGCGTCGGGTAATTCTGCTCATGGGGCTTCAACTGACGTGAAGCGTATGCAACGACTTGGCCGTCTTGCATCAGCACACACCCAAGACCCTGCTTCGAGGCATCACTATAGATGGTGAAACCTCGAGTAGGATCTGGAATAGTCAGCACTGGAGCCGTCGTAAGCCTCTTCTTGAGCTCTTGGAAGCTCTCCTCACAACGACTCGTCCACTCAAACTTCACAGATTTCCTCGTCAACTTGGACAAGGGGAGGGCAATCTTAGAAAATCCCTCGATAAACCTGCGATAGTACCCTGCTAGACCGAGAAAACTGCGGACCTCGGTGGGACTTCTGGGCGCTGACCAGTTCCGAACTGCGGCAATCTTCGCCGGATCAACCTCAATGCCTCTCTCGGTGATGATGTGGCCTAAAAATGCCACTCGCTTCAGCCAAAATTCACACTTCGAGAACTTGGCGTACAGCTTTTCTCGTCTAAGGGTCCCGAGAACAACCCTCAGATGCTGCTCATGCTCCTCCAAACTCCTGGAGTAGACCAAAATGTCATCAATAAAGACGATAACAAATTGGTCTAAGTACGGATGGAACACCCGATTCATCAAGTCCATGAACACCGCCGGCGCATTACTCAGACCAAACGGCATAACCACGAACTCGTAGTGTCCATATCTCGTCCGGAAAGCAGTCTTGGCTACATCGGACTCCTTAATCTTCAGCTGATGATAGCCGGAGCGTAAATCGATCTTGGAAAATACGCGGGCTCCTCTCAACTGGTCAAACAAGTCGTCTATCCTGGGGAGCGGATATTTATTCTTCACCGTTAACCGGTTGAGATCTCGATAATCGATGCACATTCTCATGGATCCATCTTTCTTCTTGACGAATAGGACGGGTGCTCCCCAAGGTGAGACGCTGGGTCGGATAAAACCGAGTTTCAACAACTCCTCGATCTATGTCTTCAGCTCCTGCAACTCCTTCGGAGCCATACGGTATGGTGCCTTAGACACCGGTCCTGCTCCTGGAACAAGATCGATGGTGAACTCCACCTGCCTGCTGGGTGGTCCTCCTGGTAGCTGATCCGGGAACACATCCACGAACTCACGAACAACTGGAACATCGTGAGGTGTCTGTGCTCTCGATCCTTCATCGACAAGGCTCACCAGGTAACCCTGACAATCTTCTCTGCGCAGAATCTTCCTCGCCTTCGCCATTGATACAACACGAGGTAGGGTTCGCGTCTTCGAACCGAAAAAGATGATCTGACTGTCCTTCGGAAGATGAAGAATAACCTCCCGATCGTGGCAACGAATGTCCGCTCGATAACGCGTCAACCAATCCATACCGAGAATGAGGTCGAAATCCCTCATCTCGATAACATAAGCTTCAGCCTTCAGAATTCGGCCGCCAATACTAAGGTTAAGGTCCTCTGCCTTGGAGCTCGTCACTATCTTCCTCCCCGAGGCTAGACTCACCTCGAGAGGGTCAACAGTGTTGATGGGCTGAACTCCAATGGCCTCCACACATCGAGTCGACACAAAAGAGTGTGTCGCACCAGTGTCGAACAGAGCAAATATAGGTACATCATTCAAAACAATCATTCGGGACATAGTACCTGGGTTCTGCTCTGCCTCAGCCTGCTCAACTGCATACACCTGAGCCTGCTGTCCTCGCCTCTGCTGCTGAGGCGGCCTCTGCTGCTGCTGCTGTGGCTGTTGGGGCTGCTGCTGAGGCTGCTGCTGCTGCTGCCTATCCGGACAGTTCCGGACGGTATGTCCGGGCCTCCGACAGTGAAAGCAGACGTTCTGTCCAGCAAGACACTCTCCGCGGTGTGGGCGTCCGCATGTGCCACATGGTGGGACCTGTGGCTGTCTCTGCCTGTTCCTCCGGTCGTTCTTAGGCTTCGCCTGCTGGACAGGCGCTGGCTGAGCTGGCGGTAGTGCCGGATACTGAACTGGGGGCAACGCTGGGGGCTGAGCTGAGTCCATCCTGAGACTAGCGTCTGTCTCCTGGGCCTTAGCGACGACATCGGCGTAAGACTGGACGCCGTGTCCCGCAACATGGTGATGAATAGCTGGCAGAAGCCCGTCACGAAAACGTCTCGCCTTCTTCGTCTCAGTGTCCACCAGATAAGGGACAAAGGACCCGAGACGAACAAACTCCCGCTCGTACTCATCTACGGAGCGGTGGCCCTGCTTAAGCGCCAAGAACTGGCGCTCCATCTCAGCCTTGTAGGTATCCGGGTAATACTTCTCCCGCAGCATCTCCTTGAACTGTGCCCATGTGAGGTTCTCCTTCTCACCAGGGCGCAAGCCCCAGTAGGAGTTCCACCACAGCCTGGCGTCTCCTGTCATCTGGACCTGGGCACACAGAATGCTGTGCCTCTCGGAGCACTCAATGATCTCGAAGATGGCCTCGAGACCCTGGATCCACTCATCGACTAGTCGAGGGTCTCCCTGCCCCGAAAACTTGTCTAGGTTGTAGCCGCAAAACTGAGCGACTACCTCAGCCTGGGACATCTCTCTCTGAGCTTGGTTCTGACGACGGGCCATCTGAGAATAAGCGGCGTAACTGGGTCAGAACAGGAGGATGAAATTGCATAAGGCTGAAAGGAAATGCTGAATACTGGAATAGGCACAAATTTCTTGATGAGTTGCTAAAAATAACTCGATAATCTAGAGTTCGACTAGAGTTCGAATCTAGAGTTCTGAAATCTGATAGAGGACATAACTGATACTACTAGGAGTCTTATACTGATCTGAGCATCTAGAGTTCGGATTATCTGAATCCTATTGAGCATAGACATAGTACGGTTTGCTTATATAAACTTTGAAAAACTTTTACAGCAAGCACTTACCTGGTAGTCGGCGCGGCGTGAGTGTGGTGTGGTCGAGTTTTGCAAAATTTCCCTGTCTTTTAAAACATTCAGAAGCACAAACGGTGCTCTGATACCAACTGCAACACCCCGCTAACTAGGGCCAATTTTTCGCAAATTTTAACTCTTTCGAAAACGCTTATAAATTTTTCGAAATCATTTGCAAACTATCTCGGGATGCTGCTAAGGACTTTTCTGCTTAAAAACCCGTTTCTTTAACCTAGGTCTAACAACTGGTTTAGACTTAAAGAATTCAGGTTTATATTTTTACGAATCATGCATATTAGTCTGGACCCGTTCGTACTGGCGAACCGGGTAAAATTATTTAAGTCTGAAAATAGCATCATGCATGTTCGAAAATAAACACAAGCATAGCGGAAGTCTGAAATGCGTGGAATTATTTAGTTTACAAACAGTTTAAACAAATGTCCCGGGAACAGCTTTCGTGCGGAACTCACGACCACCACCACCACAGCTTGACTCACGCCTGCCCGCCGACCCTGCCATCTGAAAATATAAAGTGGGGGTGAGTACGGTCCACTTGTACTCCATAAAAACCCATTCTAAAGTAAACAGCAATATTAATAATGATATCACAAACTGGTATATATAAGTAAACTGTAACTCCCGGAACTCTCTGGCCGGTAACTCCCGGAACACTCTGGCCGGTAACCGTGTGCACACTCTGATGGTATAACTAGGGCAAACTGGGCCACCACCAGAACTTAGGGAAGGCA
Source organism: Striga asiatica (assembly GCA_008636005.1). Lineage (NCBI taxonomy): Eukaryota > Viridiplantae > Streptophyta > Magnoliopsida > Lamiales > Orobanchaceae > Striga > Striga asiatica. The sequence goes on along the minus strand of BKCP01006060.1, from coordinate 178,541 downwards.
AACTTGGCCTTAACCCAAAGTGGATAAAACTCATATACATACCTGAACGTGATATCGACTATTAAACTCAATGTATAACCCAGACTGGGTCCCCACCTGATCGGTTTTGAAAATGAGTAAGTGCGGCTGTGCTGGTAGCTGACTCCTCAAGCTACATAAAAATATAAGCAAACAAATATACTAAGTACTATGCTCGTCATATGCTCAAAAATATGCTAGGATGCTCTACTCTATCAGATTACTCAACCGGATATAAACGAACGCTCTATGGGTTCTCTAAAATAATTCTAAGTCCGGAAATAATACTGATATGCTTAACTGATCTGGTTTGGCTCGGAAAAATACTTAAATTTCGGAATAAGACTCGGACCGAAAATCACGAACCAAAACGGACTCGAACCGCCGGCTAAACTGGCCGGTTCGCTAACTGGCTAAACCGGGTCGGGTTGGACCGGACCGGGTTGGACCACTGGGTCACACTGGACCGGTTGGTCACGGGCTGCTCGGACTGGCCGGGCTCGGTCCCGTGCCGGGCCTGCTGGGGCCATGGCACGGTGCTGGGCACTAGCTGGGTGCGACCGGGCCTCGGTACTAGGCGCTGCTGGCGCGGGCTGTGCGGCTGGCACGGGCCCTGGCACTACTGGTGCCACTAGGTGCGACTGGGCACGACCGAGAGTCACTGGGTGTGCTGGCGCGCTGCTGGGCACGACCGAGCACTAGGGACGCGGGAACTGACGCGTACCCGGGCTGACTGGGCACTGGGCGTGCGGCTGGCACGACCCTAGTGCGACTGGCGCGAGAGCTAGGGCTGTCAGGGTGCTGCCGGGCAACCCTGGGCACGCGGGCGTGCTGCTGGGCACGTCCCGGGCCACTGACTGCTCGGGCGCGCTGCTGGGCACGTCCCGAGGCCTCTGGACCTTACTCAGGGTCACTAAGGCACGGCCCTGGACACTCGGGTGCGCTGCTGGCACGACCCGAGGTCGACTCTGCGTGGCACGAGCAACTGGCTCGAGGTCACGCGTGCACTGACCCTGGGACAACGCTGCCATGCGCTGCCCGAGGTGCCCTGGCGCGACTGGCGCTGGGACCTCGCTGGTTGGCACGGACAGGCACTGCTGGGTGCTGTCTCGTGCACTGGGACTGCAGTGCCTCGCGAGCACTAGGCGCGGGCACGGACAGGGACACGGCCTGGCCCCTGGGACGCGGCACGGGCACAGCACGCGCGACTGGCGCGGCTAGTGACCCTAGCCGGGCTTTTCCAAACTTCCTTCAACTTTTCTAGGGACTAATGAACCATACCAACATAATATGACATAATATACTCAAAAATGCCAAAAGTCCCTGAGGGACCTCGGTTGGATTTGGAGATGGGCTTATAGGGCAGATTAGGCCCGAGGCCACCCTAGGGCATAAAAATGAACATGCTCAACATGTAAAATGACTTAGGGCCGAATAAACTACATCAAAAATCATGGCTAATGAGGCTAGAACATTGGCTAAAACATACTTGCACATATACTTAGGTTCGGGGGTGAAAATGGCTCGATTTCACATAGCAACTTGACCGAACAAATGAACTCAAAACATAAAACTGTTTCAACCATGATATACTCATAATATTTGAGGATTTTTAAGATACTAATCTCGGCCATATCATGCTTGTACAAAAACTTACGAATTTAAGGCTTAGATGATCAAAAATTCATATCTCTTATATCTCACATGCATGGCATCATTTCTACACATGATAATTCTTATTTTATCATGAATAAGCTAGGAAAAATGGTTGGCATGAGCTAACCTTGCTCAAAAGTCGAAATTGTGCAAATGGGCCTTGCTCGGGGATCTTGCGGCACTAGGAACTTAACCTCGACTTTGGGGCTTGAATGGCTGAGGAGGATAGCTTCAAGTGACTTATAAAAATCCAAAATAAGCTTGGATAATGATAAGCCTCGAGATAACTAGGCTGGAACAAGCTATACACGAGCACTCCTCTTCCCCGGGGAACACGCGCACGGCTAGGGACAATGACTTTGCTCTCAGTTTTCTCTCTTCTCCCTCAATATTGCTAAGTGTTATAAGTGTCCAAGAGTCATATCCATGCTGAGGAGTGTCCCTTTTATGAGGATAGGGGCGGAGCTATTGAGGCACAAAGGTGGGGGACAAAGGGATCACATGCACACATGAGACAAGGGTGATGGGGCTAGGGCTGACTTGCACGAACTTGGAGGAGTGGCAGGGCATCTTGACTGACCAAAGCATTAAATATGCTGGGAGAGCAGGTCTGGTCGGCCCTGAGGTAAGTGGGGGACAAATCCAAACATAAACAAATGCATATGGCCTCTCCACTCACATTAAAATAATGCTAATGTCCATGTGGTTATCCTTAACATTCCTTAGGGCTTCTTAAGCCTAATTAATCCTCCATTAACCCCTTAATACTCGCATGATGTTGGGCCCTGGAGAAGTGGGCCGAAAAACTCCACATTGGGCCCGAGAAGTGGGCTGGTGCGCTGCCAGCGCTGG
>BKCP01006060.1:154750-175560 GCA_008636005.1 Striga asiatica | reverse complement strand
TATTATTCCACCAACATATCATTTCATATATTTCACATCATCAGTATCATACAGTTTATGATTCGCACACTCTCAGTGTGATGCATATATCATTTCCAAATTTCAATCATTGATTCTCCCCCTCATCTTAACAGATCCCTGATCTGTATTTTTAGTATTGAATTTCTTGAGGGGAGTTCATATTGTCTCTATTTTGTTCTCGATTTCAACATATATTTGGAGGACTTTGAACTCATATCATTTGTAGTGTGCACATTTTTCTTTCAAGAGTTCATCATATCAGGTGAGTATATTACTAGCTTCATCACTTTCATATGACACTTATTTTCATTCTTTCATAATCATCTTGTGTCATCCTTAGATCAAACTGTTGATACCTAATTTTGGCCTAACCTATTATAATATTACACGTGGATATGTTTTATATTAATTATTTTATTTTCGGGATATTTTTGGGCCTTAAATAATACAACTTGTGATAATACCGGGCCCATTAAGATATTTTTGGGCCTTAAATAATACAACTTGTGATAATACCGGGCCCATTAAACGTATATATAAATACCCCAATGATGGACCTGGAGAGATAAGTCTGAGGGGACGATATTATTATGATTTTCTCTTCACGGCTACAGGGGCACCGCCTCACGATTGCTCTCAATTTCTTTCTTCTAATCTTTCTTTGATATTTTGAACAACACAGAAGAAAGAATATACAGAAAAACACAGGAAAATTCATACGAAAATTCACCAAAAATCCAATACAAATAAATACAAAATAAATTCATCTGAACCCCCCATGTTGATCAATTTTTGGCATCAACAGTTTGGCGCTAGAAGGAGGGCGGCCGCTTGAACCTTCGCCGCACGACCTTTGCCGGAAAAACAGCCGATTCTCTATCAACGACAATCACTCCAAGTTAAGTGAATTATTCATCATTTATTTTGATGTCTCAGTACTCAACACTTTGCTCATCCACGCCTTGTTCATATATTATCGTTGTGAACTGAGGACAAAAAAAAACAAAAANCAGCCGTAAGACTACGGTTATGTGGTTTTGCACAAGCTCTCTGTTTATGCATAAATTGTTCTTGAAGATGATACAATGTTGAAATAAGATCATTGATTGTTACTCGAGAGGCAGCCGTAAGACTACGGTTATGTGGTTTGGTGATCCACGGCCTCATTTGAGGTTTGGTGATCCACAGCCTCATTTTCAATTGAAATTCAACCTATACACCTTTGAGGTGATGAGAATGGAGTTCGAGAGGCAGCCGTAAGACTACGGTTATGTGGTTTTGCACAAGCTCTCTGTTTATGCATAAATTGTTCTTGAAGATGATACAATGTTGAAATAAGATCATTGATTGTTACTCGACAAGCATACGCCACGTCACATGTCTGCTTCAGCCTTTGTCTTCTCCCGAAATAAAAAATAAAGCAAAAGAGAGAGATAACAAATTCCGGCTACCGCCTGATATCAAGGGTCCCACTTCATCTTTATCGCAAATACCAAAATTGATTGTGGTTGACCTCACTAATGACGGTTTGAACCGACCTTGCAATAGACTGAGGTCCGACCTCGTCGTTCACCGATGAGCTTCATTTCTCACCGTCCGATCAGACCTCGAAAGGCTCCGGATCACCTCTAAGTTTGATGCCGGTCGACGAATATGACCTTTCCACAATTCAGCCAGCCCCCAAGCAAACTTAATCGAGCTGCACAAGTCGGCCGGAACTTATCTCGTTCCCTCAAACCGACATCGTCATCTCGGTTCCATCGCAGACCGGAGCCCGACTTCGGCACTACTGAGCCCGACTTTACGTTGTCGGTACCTCAATATGGGGCCCAACTGCCGAGACCCGATCTCCGCAATTCTGAAAAACCGATTTGGCATCCACCAACTTCCTCGACTTCGCTTTTCCGGGAACCGACTCTATTACAAACCGACTTAAATTATCGGTGCCTACCGACTTTGAATCGTGGTCATGTCGAGGGCTGGATTTTCGATTTCATCACAGTCAACCAACTAAATCATATCGACTTCACTTTCTCAGTTCCCAACTTTCCTCTGTGGGAACCGACTTCACTATAGTCTGGGCCGACTTCAATTGACGGAAGTCCAGGTAGCCACCACGTCCGATTTCAACAATTTCCGACTTCAATTGTCGGATTTCAGCCGTCGAGGTCGAATTTTTTACTGCCCGAGGACCGATTGACCAAGATCCCAACATAACTGACAAGGGCGATCTCAGTTCTCGGTTAATACATCTCGATTCTTGGACTTTCAATTTCCAAAAATTAAGCCTGCAAATCTTCAATGACGAGAAGAAGAAAGGAAGTCGCTTGTCGTGGTGTAAGAAGAAAAAGAAAGTCGGCGATTGAGTAAGAAGAAAAAGAAAGAATGAAAGAAAAGAAGAGGAGCGAGAAAAGAATTGGGGCAGTAGGAGAAAGGGAAAGGGAATGAACTTGAATATAATTGGACTGGGCCTACGTAAGATGTGCTTTAAAAAACAAAGAAGCTGGGCCTAGCAGTGAAGAAAATTTTTAAGGCAAAAATCAACTCACGACACCAACAATTACCCGTGAGCCGAACTAAAGGACCGAATTCCCTTATATACGACGAGGACAAATTCATTTCCCAGCATCGGAGGCCGAACATATCTATCAATATCGAGGCTGAATTTATTTATCGACGTCGGTGCCGATTTCATTTATCTACGCTAAAAACCGAGGTCACTTTTCTATCTTTTATGACCGATATATTTCCTCGCCGTCGAGCCTTGACTCCGGTAGAGCTATTATTTGCATTTGCTCGCCGTTGAGCCTCGACTCCGGCTGAGCTTACATTGAGCTATTATTTGCATTTTGCTCGCCGTTGAGCTTTGAATCCGGCTGAGCTCATATCTATATTTTCTCGCCGTTGAGCTTCGACTCCGGTTGAGTTGATGCGTATATTACCTCGTCGTTGAGTTCTTGCTCCGACTGAGAAGACCTTATATTTTCTCGCCGTTGAGCTTTGACTCCGGCAGAGCTGATATCTACATTTTCATGCCGTTGAGCCTCGACTCCGGCTGATTTGACGCATATATTACCTCGTCGTTGAGCTCTTGCTCCGACTGAGAGGGCTTCTATATTTATCTCGCCGTTGAGCCTTGACTCCGGTAGAACTGATATTTATCTTTACCTCGCCGTTGAGCTTTTGCTCCGGTTGAGCCCACACTGGTTAGGCAAAGTCAATAAGACCTTTCCGGCTGGGAAACATAAAAATTTTTATACCGAGTTCTTCAGCTCGGTAAAATAAAATAAAAATAAGTCTGCTAACCAACGACGGCACAGTAAAAACGCCGAATCTCGAAAAATAATTCGGTTAGCCGACGTCGGTACAGTAAAAAGGCAGATTCTTGAAATATAATTCGACTAACCAACGACGGCACAGTAAAAAACGCCGAATCTCGAAAAATAATTCGGCTAGCCGACGTCGGTACAGTAAAAAAGTCGAATCTTAAAAATAACGTCAGCATGGTAACAGCCCAGTACATCCAAGTCCTAAAGATGATTTGGTGTGGCTAATTCCAGTTAAAAATGCCGACGTTCTTTTAAAAATTCAGCGAGTAAAATAAAATGCTGAATATTTTAGTCGGAAACAAAAGATACCGACATAATATTTCGGTACGGCAAAACACCTACCGACAGACAAAGTCAGACTCGACAAAATATCGAGGTAACATTATTTTTTCGTGTGTTAATTATTTATTGCACGAAATCATCATATATTCATTCATTCATACATTCATACGCGCGTCATACATGCATCTTGACATGAGCATAAAAATTAAAACCCACACTGGTTAGGCAAAGTCAGTAAGACCTTTCCGGCTGGGAAAAATAAAAATAAAACCCACATTGGTTAGGCAAAGTCAATAAGACCTTTCCGGCTGGGACAAACAAAATTTTACACCAAGTTCTTCAGCTCGGTAAAATTAAACTAAAATAATTCGGCTATCCGACATTGGCACAGTAAAAAGGCCGAATCTCGAAAAAACATCCGGCTAACCGATGTCGACACAGTAAAAAAAGCCGAATCTAAATAAATAAATAAATAAGAATAATAAGAAAAATTCTTAACCAAAACCCTCAAGTTGGTTTGGCAAGGCTAACGCCTTACATATTACATCAAAGATTGGGAACACACTGCCCGACCGGATACCGAATTATCCGACCAGGTCCACATACAGAAAAACAATCACAAACCAAACAAAAAATCGCATCGTCTTAATACGACAGAACCGCGAATCCGGTAACAATTCCGGGGGCCCGAGTACCCATACAAATCCATATCATTATTGCAATCACAAAAGCAATTCATTACCCGTTTTGCGTTCCACGCAAAAAACGCGAAAGCCGGGTACCAAATTACCCGACTAGGCCATCCGGACCTCGTTCCAGAAAAATTGACTATCCACATCATTGGCTCCACGGGTCCCAAAGTACCCGGCCAACATTGATTACGGCCAAAATAAATAATACATGCGACTTCAGAACAGTTTTATTCAAAACATGCCCTAAAGTCGGGGGCCTCTTGTTGATACCTAATTTTGGCCTAACCTATTATAATATTACACGTGGATATGTTTTATATTAATTATTTTATTTTCGGGATATTTTTGGGCCTTAAATAATACAACTTGTGATAATACCGGGCCCATTAAGATATTTTTGGGCCTTAAATAATACAACTTGTGATAATACCGGGCCCATTAAACGTATATATAAATACCCCAATGATGGACCTGGAGAGATAAGTCTGAGGGGACGATATTATTATGATTTTCTCTTCACGGCTACAGGGGCACCGCCTCACGATTGCTCTCAATTTCTTTCTTCTAATCTTTCTTTGATATTTTGAACAACACAGAAGAAAGAATATACAGAAAAACACAGGAAAATTCATACGAAAATTCACCAAAAATCCAATACAAATAAATACAAAATAAATTCATCTGAACCCCCCATGTTGATCAATTTTTGGCATCAACACAAACCATCTCGTAACTTCAGGTTATATGTCATATACACATTCTTTGATCAAATCATCTCGTAACTTTAGGTTACGAATCACACACATGTGGCTATCTAGTGGATCCATAATATCTAGTACCACACATGGAGGGGTAGTGGGCTCATATATATCATACCCCTTTTATACTCAGATTGATCAAATATCGATTCACAAATATTTAGCTAGTAATATTTTTCACCAATCGAGAACAAACATCTCATATAACAAAGAATAAGTTCATCATGCAAACCATCATCAATAATATCGGCAAACATTTTAAAATGATCACAATAATTCGTTGTGACACGTTTATCACAAACATTTCACATCATCTTTCGGCGGCAATAAATGCACTTTAAGTGTAGGCTCTGGTATAATATCTTTTAACCACTGTTTAAATCCAGAATCGTATCATGCTGTCTGACACACATACTTTTGAACACTGTTTAAGTCCAGAGTCGTATCTCATACGCATCATATTTTTCTATAAATTATCAGGTAATTCATTCAATTTTCTTTAACAAAGGTCCGAATTTACAAATGGATTTAGCACTCTCAAATATCCGTAAATATTATTCTTTTCTTCCGAAAAATATCATAAAAAAGATTTATCGATCTCGATTAGAAAGATTGAGGATGCTAATGAATAATGGTATTCCAAATGATGTTAGATGGTTGATCGAAGCACAAGTTCGATTGTCTGGAGAGTTTCCAAATTCATATAAATATATGCCAGGTATGGGTAAAAGTACTTATGCAAAGAAACGAAGAGCAAAAAGGTTAGGTGGATGCTTCAAATGCGCTCGATGGACTTGTGACACACGATGTATATCTGTGGGGTACGTGTCCAAAAATCGAGAAGATAAAATAACGTTTATAAAGGATGGATTGAGTAAGGAGTCTTTGGATCAAACGATTCAACAGATTCTTGAGACACATCCTAGTGGATACGTGCATCGTGAGCTTATGTCTTTATGGATTCAGTTCAAAAATGAAGAAGAACGTTATAGTCTCGAAAATATTATTTCAAAAGATCAAGTTTGTAAAACTGGTCTTGTTAGTACGAAAAATCATACTAATACAGTTTAGTATGTTGTACTGTAATTTTCTAGAAAAACTTATAGTTGCCGACAGATAAGATTTATTTAAAACCCAACACCTTATCTGTCAGTTGCAATTGTCAGAAGAAAACAGTAAAATTATTTATTGCTTTGTAAAACTTTCTATTTAAATAGCGAGTCGTTCATCATAATCATATGCCTCACAAAGTTTTGAAAAATTCAGTTTATCAATAAATAGATGGATGTTTCAGAGTCTTCGCAAGGTAATAATTTTCTTCAACCGATCAAAACCATATGTGTTCTTGGTGGTTCTAAACTGGTAAGTTTTTCTCAAACTATTGATATTGTAAGTCAGTTAGTCAAAGAGATGGGGAATCAAAAAATCAATTTGCTGTATGGAGGGACTAGCAATACTTTCTATGATAGTCTCTTAATGGCTGGACAATGTTTTGAGATAGAAGTGAAAAGTATCATACCTCTTCGTAGAGCTTCAACAAAGGTCGTCAAGGATTCCACAAGCATGATGTTAACTCATTCCATTCATGATTGTATGATGGATATGGTGAAGAATAGCGATGCTTTTATCATTCTTCCAGGGCGGGTATGGAACGCTAATGACAATGTTCACCATTGCTTTATGGGCAGAATTGAAACTTCATAACAAGCCCATAGGTCTATTGAACTTTAATAACTTCTTTCATGGTTTGCTTGGATTTTTAGACATAAGAGTATATCAAACCTTTATATCTCCTTCAATGAGAGAAGTATTCAAATCTGCTGACAAGTCTGCTGAACTTATCAAAAAGCTTCAAGAATGCATCACATTTCAAGATTCTGTGGAAACATAAGGGGTCAAGCGAAAAAGAGCTTTTGATCCTTTAGATCTCTCATTATGAACCCAGATATTATTCAAATATGAACCCAGATATCATTCATGGGTGGCAGAGTTACGGAGTTTTACACTCTCGAGACGCACCCTTCTTTTATGGGTTCTATTATGTAATCTTTGCGTATTTTGTATTCATCGAGTATTTACTGCCTCTTTTCCATATTTCCACCATCTGAACATTTTGTACTTGTTTCTCAGTAATAATAATATCAATTTCGATTTTTCTCAGTGTATAGTAGTTCATGACTACAATCATTATCATTTGTGCTTCTTCCGGAGCACTTTATTGTAATATCTGTATGATCTCGTATCCCAATGTGATCTCGTCATCTGATATAGCCCCTTAGACTTATATAATATATTGAGAAATCATTTTTCTGTGATCACCCATAGCTGGTAGCTTTTGATACCACTTTCTCATTTTGTTCAATCATCCAATGGTAGCTTCTAGTACCATTTCATCACCTTGTTTAATCATAAAGTGGTAGCATCCAGTACTACTATACCATGATATCATTTAATCATTATGCTATAACTTCCGACATCACATTAATCATGTGGTAACTTCTGGTATCATCTCATCAATATTCATATCTCCATAAATTTGGAGAATTTATCAACTGATACTTCAGGACCAGGTTAGTCCATATAATGTCTGTTCATGACAAGGACTTTAATTAAGTTTCACATGGTCAGATACAAAGTATCATTAATTTCACTCATTTGGCTATCACTTAATTTGTACTGCCCATCGCCGGCGGCAGTGCCGCACTGGCCGACCCATGTATATGTATAGCCATTCATTTGTTGCACGTGGCGTTGCCACCTGGTCATTCTATATCACCGGTTATCATTAATATACTGACTGATCCATTTAGCCGTTCAATATTATCTGTTGCTGGTGGCTGCAACACTTGGCCATTTCATACGATCGGTCATATTTCTTTATAATATTTTTGATCAATAATTGACCCGTTGGTTACTATTAAATATTACTTGTCGGCGGCAGAGCCGCACTGGCTGATCCATTTAGCCACACATATTTCTTTTCATATCACAAGGGTCAATCCATAAATATTCGCACGTTCATGTACCAAATAATTTTTCTTAATAGAGAAATTCATACATTTCATAATACCAATATATATAAATTAATATATCAATATTGGTCTCAAAATGAAGCTACCAATTTAGTAGTATGAAAGTAAAATATCATTTTCAGATTTGGCAAACAAGTATACTTGACATTCATTGATTTTATCATGCCACCAAGACCAATAATACACCACACTGCATTTAATAAAATAAATTTGGTTGTTGTGCTTACCCTTCATCGATTAATGGACCCAATTTGTCTTCATCTATATTTTTTTTATTTTATGTCTACTTAATATAATATTTTATGTGCAATTCAAAAACATCAATTCTATGCCTCTTACATGACATAACTTCCATCATCACAAATATTAAATTCAATGGTCCATGCATCAAATTTTAATTAGATAATTAATAATGAATATAATTTACCTTGTTGCTGACCACTACAAAGGGGCACATCTCTTTTTCATGGACAACCATCTTTGAGCTTACCGCAGGTACCATATGAGTACGAGAAGCTGATCACCTTAGACCCTGGATGTTGGTGGTGGTAGTCTGATGACGGGATGAAGCGGTCTGTGCCCGCCTGAACTGTGCGTGGCCGGTCCAATTCCGGCCAAGGAGGGAGATGTCCCTCTCGAACTTGCTCATCGCCGCACTAGCCACGACGCCGTAGTCGGAGGCCATGATTCCTCCGTCGGGGAGTAGGGCGGCTGAGGAGAGAAAAAGGCGGAGGAGCTCCTGGACGTCCTGGAGGCCAGAGGCGGTTTTCTCCTCCCACGGCAGGAAATAGATGGTGAAGCTGCTGGTGTTTCGGCAGTTCATCATGAGGTCAATGTCCATGGTGATTAATTGTGTGTCCATAGAGGAGAATTTTTATTTTTTTTATTTATTTTATCACAAGAAAATAGCGAATTATAATAATTCGATTTCTGATACAGAAGATCGTCTATAAGATGCAACTGTAGAGCATACTCTCGTCATATTACAAATCGAGCTCTAAAGGTTAGAGACTCGTGCTGATAACGCGTTATAAAACTAGAGAGAAAGAGAGAGAATAGAGAAAATGTATTCTCTTAGGTACGATTTTCATTATAACTGAAGGTCCTATTTATAGGAAACTTCTGATGGCACAACTCGTAATAATACAAATACATCGAGGGCAAAATAGTCATTCACATACATTATTTTATTATTTCATAACAATTTTGCCTTTTCATGTTTTTTGGTATTATTGATATTCATTTCTTTTCTTTTTCTTGTGAGATAAATGATGATACTCAACTTTATAAGCATTTTTTAGTTTGTAATAGTAATGCACAATTCGACATAATTATTCGTATATAATGCTCGTTTTTTATTAATTTTATTTAATACTCCCTCATATTTTTAATAAGTGTCGTTTTAAAAAGTTACACAATAATTAAGATTTTTTTTTGCCAATAATAACCTTCATTAATTAGGATAGAGATGGATGTTTTAAGAAAAGATGAAGAGTGAATATGAAAAGACATAGTGTATTTATTAGTTAGATGAATGTAATAATGGAAAAATATGTACAAAAGATCCAAATCGTCATTTATTTAATTAATTGTTGATAAAGTCAAGATGACATTTAAAAAATATAGGAAGTAGTAATATATACTCTCTGCATCTATATGTTGAAAATTTAAATTTGCATTAGTTTTGGGTAATCACGTGCTTAAGAAATTTGATTTTAGAATTTAAAATCATAGAGTTTTGGAAATGCAGCTGGAAATCTGTATCAAATTTTTAAAGAAAAATACGATTTGAATTTAAATTTTGCATGAGATCCTTTCTTTTTGTTTAGGAAATTTTAAATCATTTATGGTCAACATATTATTCGGCTAAAAAATTGGTTCATTTTATTAGTTTGAAATTAATTTTATAGTTCCACATATCAAGGAATCTGTTTTGAAAATTTCAAAACAATTATATTGATGAGCCATGCTTGAAATTAAGGATTGTCCGTGCAAATATGCATTCCACGTAACCGAAAACCATATGTACATATGATTTCGAGAGAGAAATATCGTGTAAATATGCATTCCACATATTCACCATATTAAATACATTATCATATTCAATTTGGACTGATAAAAAATTGAATGTATTTTTTTTTTTTTGTTTCCTGCCCAATATACTTTTTTACCGAAACTTTAAAAATCATGTATAAAATGCGTAAAAAAATGAAAACGTGTTAAAATTAAAATTCTAACTATATCGCGTCAAAAAATACTTGATAAGGTAACTAAATATGTTCTAGTACTTTTTCAATGATTTATTCTTTGGATTAGAAAAAACCTCCCCTGAAACACAAAATCTCCTTTTCTCTCCGATAACCCTAGTCCTCGTCCTCGTCATTGCTGATTTGTGCTTCTTTCAGCGGTCAACCGGCTTGTCGGTGGACAGCTCTCCACGCGCGCACGTCCTCGATTCTGTTCGCGGTGCTCTTCCCTTTCGTCTCTGGCCGAGGGATGCGGATGGAGGTCTTCGGCGGATTTCCCCGATCTGCGCTTGAAGGTCGCCGGCGCTCCTCGGTGGTGAGGCAGGGTAGAGTGCGGCGCCAGTGGCTGGACGCGGCTCAGGTTGCTTGCGTCGTCCTAGTTCGGGTGACTCCTCTCTTTGGCTTTTGCAGATGGCCTCGTTTCCGGGTCTGCTGTTTTGCCGGTGTCGTTTTTGGATCTCTGATCGCCGACACTTTGGAGTGGAAGCGAATGGGGCGGGGTCCGTTTTCGGAGGCTGGGAGGGGAGCTCGGGTTCATGCTGGCTGTGGCGGAGTGACCGGGGCTTTAATGCCAATTCATGTTCCCTTCCCCCCTAATCTCTGGTATTGAGTCCGGGAGAGGACCAATGCAACACCCCGCTAACTAGGGCCAATTTTTCGCAAATTGAAACTCTTTCGAAAACTGCTTATAAATTTTTCGAAATCATTTGCAAATTATCTCAAGATGCTGCTAAGGACTTTTCAGCTTAAAACCCGTTTTCTTTAACCTAGGTCTAACGTCTGGTTTAGACTTTAAGAAATCAGGTTTATATTTTTAGCGAATCATGCATATTAGTCTGGACCCGTTCGTACTGGCGAACTGGGTAAAATTATTTAAGTTTGAAAATAGCATCATGCATGTTCGAAAATAAACGCAAGCATAGCGGAAGTCTAAGATACATGGTTATAATAGTTTACAAAACAGTTTAAACAAATGTCCCGGGAACAGCTTTCGTGCGGAACTCACGATCACCACCACCACAGCTCATCTCACGCCTGCCTGCCGGCCCTGTCATCTGAAAATATAAAGTGGGGGTGAGTACGGTCCACTTGTACTCCATAAAAACCCATTCTAAAGTAAACAGCAATATTAATAATGATATCACAGAACCGGTATATATAAGTAAACTGAAACTCCCGGAATTCTCTGGCCGGTAACTCCCGGAACTCTCTGGCCGGTAACTCCCGAAACTCTCTGGCCGGTAACCGTGTGCACACTCTGATGGTATAACTAGGGTAAACTGTGTTAGTGTTATATACTGAAAGCTTGTCTTTGCATGATATTACACATTTACCCTTTATGAATGAGAATCATGTTAGATTAAACAAGTTCTACGTTCTGTTGTTCTGCACTTAGATAGTGTGGGTCGTCATCGGGCGAACCGAAGATCACTCTATCAGTTACTTGCGAACAAGAATAGTTGTTCACAACCTAGATGGACATGAACACCCCATCCGAACGGTTGTAGTGTCAACTGTACAGTTTGTCTTGACTGATTAGTTGCACTAGTACATTTATGTATTGAACAAGATCCCAGAGAGGAGAAGTTCATTTTATACTGATCGTCGTAAATGAACTAGGCCTCGGTTAATTACTGCGTTCTCTTAACCCGTAAGATATTAAACAGGCAGATATATATAATATATATTACTTTGATTCACATGGGTGAAGTTCAGTTCGCTGGATTGATATTCCTACTATTTTGGGTAATATTATTATATATAGGATGTGCTGTTAGGATATTTACGATCACCATGTGCGTTAGTTTGATGATGTCCCCGGAGTGAGTTCATGAAGGATTGTTATGCTAAACCCTGCAGGTGGATTAAATTCCGGCATAATAAGAATGTGATGAACGAGTGCTAGCTTCGGTGAAATAATAATAAATTAATTAATTCTTGATTGTCAGTAATCGAATTAATTAATGGACATTATATCTTAAACGTGGGGAGGTAAATCGAGTAATTATTATTGGAGTCTCAAATGTAATTTGGGCTAGGGAAAGGGAGTTCAATAATATAATGTTGGTGGCCCATTAATATTATTTAATTAATTAGAGGAGTGGGTTTGGCCCACAGTTAGTCTATGTAATTAAGGAGCCCTTTTCCTAATCTCCTTAGGATCCCTACTGTAGCTCTAGATATACATCATTAAGCTCATGAGAAGAGAATAGAAGTCTCATTCACACGAGATACACGCCTCACACGCCTCTCTCTCTCTAGATCTCATTCGAGCTTCATCTTCTTCTTGTTTCTCCACTGGTACAAGTTGAAGAAGGGTGTATTGAGTAATACAGTAGAAGATCTGTAGGTAAAACGAGACGAAATATATTTTGACCTACAGAGCTAACCGGAAGTCCGATTGAGACGTACAGTATACCCAGACGACCGTCTCGACGAGAGCTTTCCAGCGCCGCCGGAAGGTGCCAGGCAGCAAAATTTCGTTTTGATCTGTTTGCATCCGTTTGATCCAGTTTTGATCTGATCTTGTTCGTGCAACCCAAGACGCGTGTTGCGGTCAATCAATTGCGGTCAACCGTTCGTGGTCAACCAGATCTACATTAATTTTAAGCCGTAAGTTCTCTACGTCAAACCTTTAGATCCGCTGCGCATAGGTTTATGTTTGCTATTGAATTCGTGATTTGTACATAACGAGATCCTCACAGATCCCAACAAGTGGTATCAGAGCACTTGGTTAATTCGTTTTGTACATAAGTTCAAATTCTTACGGCTCTATTTGACAAGATGTGTTCAAACGCAGCCATATATTGGATTATATTTGCATAACTCGGTTTTGCAGGAAAATAGTTAATCCACTATTATGGCCGATTATGTGTTTGATGAATGTTGTTGCATGTGATGTATGGTTTTAAATTTGTTTTTAAAGCCTCGGGCATGTCGAGGAATTTATGGATGAATGTTTGTAATAATTATTCGCCCGGGGGTTGACCGGATAGATTTAATTATTTGTTTAGAAAACATGTACATCCATTCGTTGGATCTAGGATCGAATTATGTAATTTTGTAAATTATATTTTTCGTGTTGTGATCGTGTGTTGATAACCGGGAGATCACAAGAGATCAACGAGCCTCGAAGAATTAAAAAAAAAAAAAGGAAACGGCGCGTTTTTCCAACCACTGGCGGCGGCGGCGGCCGGCGGCCGGGTGGCAGCCAGGCGGCAGTCGGCGGTTGGCTGCAGGAGGTGGAGAGGTTTTGCCTTCTTGTCCAAGCAGTACAAGATCAACCAGGATTCTACTGCTTAAAGGAGTTCCAGTTGAACAGGGAAAAGAACTGTCACAGTTTCCTTGTTTAAGGAGACTCAATATTTAATGGCCATAATAGTGGATTTATTTATTTATTTAATTAAATTTATTATGCCATTAAATTATTATTTATGCATGTTAATTAATTATGTTCTTGCATGGGATTAATTTAGTATTGCTAGATTAATTATGCATGTTAATTAATTATGTAATGCATAGAATTAATTTAGAATTGTGTCAATAAATTATGCATGTAATTAATTATTGCACTGGCATGGATTAATTTAGAATTGCATAAATTATTGAACATGTTAATTAATTATTGCATTGACATAGATTAATTTAGAATTGCATGAATTAATATGCATGTTAATTAATTATTGCATTAACATAGATTAATTTGGAATTGTATAAATAGTTAAAAATCCTCATTAAATTATACTAAGTTTGAGAAGGGATTTTAAATTAAAGTTAATTGTAAAATTCCTAAGGCCTCCATTTCTAATTTGTCGGTAAATCAATTAATTGCGGTTATGGGCTCCCCCTCGGGTGACATTGCTAAAATTAATTGTAGGAAATTACCAGGACAAATTTCTAAAAGTAGACGGTTAGAGGAAATCTTATGAGAGCGTACGGGCTTCCCCTCGGATGACGTATAATCAAATTTGACGACCTTAGGACCGAGAAATGGGATTCACTTAGAATGCGATTAAATTTATTAACCCCCCTCGGGGTCCCTGAATTCTATTGCATGGCCAAATGGAGACCGACTATTAATTTCGTTCGTCATGAATTTGGTTTTGACTTATGGAAATTAATGGGCCTTAGAAAAGCCCTTCTCTTACAAAATGCGAGTTTGTAGGGCGACCCTCGTAGCATGCATTCTCACAAGGTGTAATAGATGTCGGTGGATTTAAGTTAATGTTGTTTTGAGGATATCAATATTAACAGTTAAATTCAAAAGTGTTTAATCTGTAAAATTTATTTGCATGATTCTCAGGATATTCATCATGTCGTTCAATCCGTTGTCTGTCATTCTAAAAGAAAATCAGCTTACTGGTCCTAATTACATTGATTGGAAGAGGAACTTAGACATAGTGTTGACTGCTGAGGGTTATAAGTTTGCTATCACTGATGCTTGTCCGGCGGTGCCGGCGGCTGATGCTCCTGAGCAGGAGAAAGAGGAGTATGCTCGGTGGAAGAAGGCTGATGAGATGGCGAAGTGTTACATTCTGGCTTCTATGTCGAATGTTCTTCAACATCAGCATCAGTCTAAGGACACTGCAGCAGATATACTTCTCAATCTCAGGGATCTGTTCGGACATCAGTCTAGGGCTGCTAGGCAAGAGGCTTTGAGTGCTCTGATGAGTACGCGCATGGCCGAGGGCACACCCGTAAGGGAGCACGCCCTCAGGGTTATGGCGCAGCTCAATGAGCTTGAGGTTATGGGAGGTTATATTGACGGGGAAACCCAGGTTGATATTATGCTCCAATCTCTGCCGAAGAGCTTTGATCAGTTCCGGTTGAACTACAACATGCACAAGATGAATATGGCTCTTCCAGAACTGCTTGCAGAGCTTCAGTCGGCGAAGGCCTTATTCACTCAAGCACCTCAGGTGCTAGTCGCCGAGCAGGCTGGACCTTCCAGGCCTCACAAGGGCAGGAAGAGAAAGAAGTCTGCAGGAAAGGCGAAGACACAGGATGCTCCAGTTTACCCACGACCGACCCATCAGGCTGTGGCAAAGAAACCGAAAGGAAGATGCCACAAGTGCAATAAGTCAGGACACTAGAAGGTCGATTGCCCTCTCCTCAAGAAAGGTAACTCTCTCGTTAATGTCGTAGAAACATGTTTAGCGGTTGTATCTACCAGAACCTGGTGTGTAGATACTGGAGCCATTGATCATGTCTGCAATTCTTTGCAGGGGTTCCAGGAAACCAAGCGACTTAGGGAGGGAGAGATCACCGTCTACATGGGCAATGCTACGAAAGTGGCGGCTGTTGCAGTGGGAGACGTTACTTTATCGTTTGATAGTAGTAGTTTGGTTTTGAGAAATTGCCTTTATGTTCCTAGCTTTAGAAAGAACCTTGTTTCAGTTTCTAAACTCGTTATGGATGGTTTTTCAGTTTCGTTTGATGACATGGTTATTATTCGTTTTGAAAATCATTTCATATATTGTGGTTCATTAGTTGGCAATTTATATGTTCTCAAACCGAACTCTCCCACAGTGCAACATAATGAATTGAATAATGTCATAACTACATCTAATAAGAGGAAGGAGTCTTCGCAGATGAATCAAGCATATCTGTGGCACCTTAGACTTGGACACATCAACCTTAGGAGGATTCAAAAGTTAGTGGCCAGTGGACATCTCGGTCCATTGGAAGAGCACTATCCAACTTGCGAATCATGCCTGGAAGGTAAGATGGCCAAGAGGCCGTTTACGGCAAAGGGGTATAGGAGCCAAGAAGTGCTAGGGTTGATTCATTCTGATTTGTGTGGTCCTATGTCAATCCAGGCTAGAGGAGGTTTCGAGTACTATGTGTCTTTCATAGATGATTACTCGAGATATGGGTACGTTTATCTGTTGCACCGCAAGTCCGAATGCTTTGAGAAATTCAAGGAGTATCGGGCAGTTGTGGAGAAGCTTCATGGTAAATGTATCAAGTCACTTCGTTCTGATCGAGGTGGCGAATACCTTTTTGGAGAGTTCAGGACATGCTTATCGGAAGCTGGGATTGAATCCCAACTGACTGCACCCGGCACGCCCCAGCAGAATGGGGTTGCAGAGCGAAGAAATAGGACTCTTATGGAGATAAGGTCTATGATGAGTTATTCGAGGTTACCAGATTCGTTCTGGGGTTTTGCATTGGAAACGACATCGTATATTCTGAACATGGTTCCATCGAAGTCAGTTGACACTACCCTTTATGAGATGTGGAAAGGGCGCAAGCCCAGTTTCTCACAGTTTCGAGTTTGGGGTAGTCCTGCACACGTGTTAGTGCAGGAACCTGGCAAGTTGGAGAAACGTTCGGAAGCACGAGTTTTCGTAGGCTATCCCAAGGGAACGAAAGGTGGATTATTTTATAGTCCCAAGGATCAGAAGGTGATCGTTTCCACGAACGCTAGATTCTTGGAAAAAGACTATATTATGAATCATAAGCCCGCGAGTAGACTAGTCTTAGAGGAGTTAAGGGGTGAGATCGATGGTTCCCCACCGAGTGCGCAAGTAGATACATCACATAATACTGCAACACGACACACTGAGAGTGTACCAGTGCAGACAATGCCTCGTCGCAGTGGGAGGGTTTCTCATTTACCCGACCGATGGATAGGTTTTGGAGAGTCGTCAGACTCAGTTCCAGGAGGCCTAGAATCGGACCCAAGAACTTACGATGAGGCACTCCAAGATAAAGATGCAGATTCATGGAATGTTGCAATGAAAGCTGAAATGGGGCCAATGGACTCCAATCAGGTCTGGGATCTTGTAGAACTACCCGATGGGGTACGACCCATTGGATGTAAGTGGATCTATAAGAGAAAGAGAGGATTGGATGGGAAGGTGCAAACCTTTAAAGCTAGGCTTGTTGCGAAAGGTTATACCCAGATCGAGGGTATTGATTATGATGAGACCTTTTCGCCAGTAGCTATGCTTAAGTCCATTCGGATTCTCTTGGCTGTAGCCGCTCATATGGACTATGAGGTCTGGCAGATGGATGTCAAGACAGCTTTCCTTAATGGGAACCTGCAAGAAGACATCTATATGCAGCAACCAGAGGGATTCATTGCTGAAGGTCGTGAGCATCTAGTGTGTAAGCTTAATCGGTCTATTTATGGACTGAAGCAAGCTTCGAGATCTTGGAACATCCGTTTTGATGAGGTGATCCAGTCGTACGGGTTCACTCAATGTCCGGATGAGCATTGTGTTTACAAGAAAATCAGTGGGAGCGTGGTGGTGTTTCTTGTGCTTTACGTAGATGACATACTGCTTATTGGAAACAGTAAGAAGGAGTTATCAGACGTAAAGGTGTGGTTGTCTAAGCAGTTTGATATGAAGGACTTAGGTGAAGCAGGACACATTCTTGGTATTAGGCTCATTAGAGATCGTAAGAAGAGAATGTTGTGTTTATCCCAGTCTTCATACATAGATACTGTCTTGGCCAGATTTAGCATGCAGGATTCCAAGAAAGATATGTTACCTTTCAGACATGGAATACCTCTATCTAAGGAGATGTCTCCTAAGACGTCTAAGGAGGTAGAGGAGATGAAGACAGTTCCTTATGCTTCGGCAGTAGGAAGTCTCATGTATGCAATGCTATGCACAAGGCCGGATATTAGCTACGCCGTTGGCATGGTAGCTAGATATCAAAGTAATCCAGGACGGGAACATTGGTCTGCGGTGAAGCATATACTCAAGTACCTGAGAAGGACTAAGGAGTACATGTTAGTTTACCGTGCAGGCAGCTTGTTACCTCTGGGTTACAGTGATTCCGATTTCCAGTCAGATAAGGATGAAAGTAAGTCAACCTCAGGTTATGTGTTTACCTTGAGATGTGGAGCCATTTCATGGAGGAGTGCTAAGCAGAAATGCGTGGCAGACTCCACCATGGAAGCCGAGTACATAGCAGCCTCAGAGGCAGCGAAAGAGGCAGTTTGGCTCAGGAACTTCTTAGTGGACTTAGAGGTTATACCGAGTTTGCCACGTGGTATCACCGTGTACTGTAATAACAGTGGAGCAGTAGCGAACTCAAAAGAACCTCGAGCCCACAGGGCAAGCAAACACATAGAGCGCAAATACCATCTGATTCGGGATATCGTTGGTAGAGGAGACGTTGATGTTGCCAAGATTGCGTCAGAGGACAACCTAGCTGATCCTTTCACGAAAAGTTTGCTGGGGAAGGTCTTCGTCAAACACGTGGAAGGAATGGGAGTCATGAGCATGACAATAGGATCGACATAGGTCTTTTAGAATAACGGATTGATAGGACTATACTGTAAAAGCGATAGCTTTAAGTATAAGTGGGAGATTGTTAGTGTTATATACTGAAAGCTTGGCTTTGCATGATATTACACATTTACCCTTTATGAATGAGAATCATGTTAGATTAAACAAGTTCTACGTTCTGTTGTTCTGCACTTAGATAGTGTGGGTCGTTATCGGGCGAACCGAAGATCACTCTATCAGTTACTTGCGAACAAGAATAGTTGTTCACAACCTAGATGGACATGAACACCCCATCCGAACGGTTGTAATGTCAACTGTACAGTTTGTCTTGACTGATTAGTTGCACTAGTACATTTATGTATTGAACAGGATCCCAGAGAGGAGAAGTTCATTTTATACTGATCGTCGTAAATGAACTAGGCCTCAGTTAATTACTGCTTTCTCTTAACCCGTAAGATATTAAACAGGCAGATATATATAATATATATTACTTTGATTCACATGGGTGAAGTTCAGTTCGCTGGATTAATATTCCTACTGTTTTGGGTAATATTATTATATATAGGATGTGCTGTTAGGATATTTACGGTCACCATGTGCGTTAGTTTGATGATGTCCCCGGAGTGAGTTCATGAAGGATTGTTATGCTAAACCCTGCAGGTGGATTAAATTCCGGCATAATAAGAATGTGATGAACGAGCGCTAGCTTCGGTGAAATAATAATAAATTAATTAATTCTTGATTGTCAGTAATCGAATTAATTAATGGACATTATATCTTAAACGTGGGGAGGTAAATCGAGTAATTATTATTGGAGTCTCAAATGTAATTTGGGCTAGGGAAAGGGAGTGCAATAATATAATGTTGGTGGTCCATTAATATTATTTAATTAATTAGAGGAGTGGGTTTGGCCCACAGTTAGTCTAATTAATTAAGGAGCCCTTTTCCTAATCTCCTTAGGATCCCTACTGTAGCTCTAGATATACATCATTAAGCTAATGAGAAGAGAATAGAAGTCTCATTCACACGAGATACACGCCTCACACGCCTCTCTCTCTCTAGATCTCATTCGAGCTTTATCTTCTTCTTGTTGCTCCACTGGTACAAGTTGAAGAAGGGTGTATTGAGTAATACAGTAGAAGATCTGTAGGTAAAACGAGACGAAATATATTTTGACCTACAGAGCTAACCGGAAGTCCGATTGAGACGTACAGTATACCCAGACGACCGTCTCGACGAGAGCTTTCCAGCGCCGCCGGAAGGTGCCAGGCAGAAAAATTTCGTTTTGATCTGTTTGCATCCGTTTGATCCAGTTTTGATCTGATCTTGTTCGTGCAACCCAAGACGCGTGTTGCGGTCAATCAATTGCGGTCAACCGTTCGTGGTCAACCAGATCTACATTAATTTTAAGCCGTAAGTTCTCTACGTCAAACCTTTAGATCCGCTGCGCATAGGTTTACGTTTGCTATTGAATTCGTGATTTGTGCATAACGAGATCCTCACAGATCCCAACAAACTGGGCCACCACCAGAACTTTGGGAAGGAAAACTTGGCCTTAACCCAAACTGGATAAAACTCATATACATACCTGAACGTGATATCGACTATTAAACTCAATGTATAACCCAGACTGGGTCCCCACCTGATCGGTTTTGAAAATGAGTAAGTGCGGCTGTGCTGGTAGCTGACTCCTCAAACTACATAAAAATATAACCAAACAAATATACTAAGTACTATGCTCGTCATATGCTCAAAAATATGCTAGGATGCTCTACTCTATCAGATTACTCATCCGGATATAAAGGAACGCTCTACGGGTTCACGGAAATAATTCTAAGTCAGGAAATTATACTGATATGCTTAACTGATCGGGTTTGGCTCGGAAAAATACTTAGATTTCGGAATAAGACTCGAACCGAAAATCACGAACCAAAACGGACTCGAACCGCCGGCTAAACCGGCCGGTTCGCTAACTGGCTGAACCGGGTCGGGCTGTACCGGACCGGGTTGGACCACCGGTTCACACTGGACCGGTTGGTCACGGGCTGCTCGGGCTGGCCGGGCTCGGTCCCGTGCCGGGCTTGCTGGGGCCATGGCACGGCGCTGGGCACGAGCTGGGTGCGACCGGGCACGGTACTAGGCGCTGCTGGGCGCGGGCTGTGCGGCTGGCACGGGCCCTGGCACGACTGGTGCCACTAGGTGCG